>CM075881.1:7786802-8091802 GCA_038021265.1 Cyprinella venusta | reverse complement strand
GTTGGATGCTACATAATGAAAATATACAATTTCGATTTCAAGATGTTTACATTTCACATGGTCTGTTTCCTTTCATGCTATTGCATGTTAAACAACAGCTAGTTCTGTTTGCAGAATTAGTTTGAATCACTCTCTTCGTCTGTGTTTGTCCATTCAGGAAAGGTTTGTGAATTAGAGGGGAGAATTTTTAAGACACTTTCTGCAAGCTACATATTTATGCCAGTACGATGACTCATTGAAACACTCACTCAAACAATTCGTTCAAAGACAGGAAAGAAACACCATTGCTCTGTTGCTCAGGTTCTACTTTGACATTGTCTGGACAGTTGTCAGTGAAAGGACACAATATACACAAGTGGCTATATTAAGTCTAAATTTGTAAGTTACAGATTCATTTCTTGATTTAAAGCTGTTGTATAAAAGTAATGTCCCATTTTTGTGACAAAACCAGTGTTGCGAGATACTTGTTCAGTAAGCAGTGTGATAGTATTGCATTACATTGTCATTCCCGTCAAAAAAAAACACAAAAAAAACTCTCATTTATAAATTCACATTACAGAAATAGTGCCACTAGTTCTTTTAGAATTGCAAATTTTGTGTCTTCTAAGTTCCTTTTGGCACCTTATACTTTATTACAGTGGGGATGGAACTATTGCCCAATACAGGACTTTCTGTGTGAGGCATCATTTCCCTTGAGCTAGTCAATGTTAAATCCTAATAAGTTGCAATATAACCTATCCAGACACACAGAAAGAGGGAGAGAGAGCTCTGCTAACTTTGAAAGGTCATGAGTCATGTGGACCGGGGTGTGGGAAGTCAGTCACACTTCTCATAAGAGCTGAAGTACTCAACACACACAAATCCTTTAAAAACACTGATATTCCAATATGTCATTATGAATGAAATAACCTTTTGGTATAGTTCACTTTTAAATTAATTTTTGATACGTTTTAGCTTACCTCAAGGGCATCCAAGATGTAGGTGACTTTGTTTCCACACAGTATTTTCCAATTTTTACATTTTTCGGTCAAACCGCGGTGTTGTCTGTCAGTTATATAATGTATGGAGGTCCACCTCAAAGAGCATACACAGAGAAGTCCAAATTAAACATGATTTAATGACTCGTCAATGTAAGTACACTGATGGACTAAGACACGAAACGAGAGGTTTGTGTGAGAAAACAAATATAGTTTTTACCTCTTGCTAACAGCCGTCGAACTTATCTAAATCAGATGTCCAACTGAACCGAACTGAACCGTGTCCAACGTACGCCGGAAGTAATTTCCCGCGCGTCTACCTCACGCATTGTTTAGGTTTACCTTTCTCTAAACATATTTAAATCTATCAAACACTGCCTAATGTATACGCGCGAGAGATTACTTCCGGCATACGTTGGACACGGTTCAGTTCGTTTCAGATTAGTTCAGTTCGACAGGGGTGTTAACAAAAGGGTTAAAACGATATAAATACTGTTCGTTTTCTCACACAAACCGCACGTTTCGTGTCTTATTAGGCCATCAGTGTGTACAGTCATTAATAACCAAACCAACGTGTCTGAAGTTCAATAAATTCATTTTAGGGGGCTGTTTTGTCAGAGATTGTGACATGCTGAATGTGTGTGGGCCGGCAATTGTTTTTGAACCCTATATATAGTATCAGAGAAGTGCAACAAAGCACAGCAATAAAATTAGTGAATGAGGAAGTAACTGCACACTTTATCTGATTCCCATGTCCCTTGAATCTGGAAACGCACATGAAATCAAGAGTTTGCAGGGTTTGAATTCACCCTGTTAATGTGGTGAGGTTGATTTGGTAGGACTTCTGCCCTCTGTTTATCCCGTGACTTTAGCAATTGTTCATGGGGACAATCAAATGGAGTCAAACTATTCATTTTCCAAAACACAATTTTAATATCAACAGCAAAAGGACACTATATGAGAAGCAGAAAGCGACAATATTTGCAGGCAACTAATGGATTTTTACACAAAACAATGAAAATCACAGCAGTATTACTGACATTATATGTGTGTACAAATGGACGAAATGCTTTCCAATGATTAACATCATGAATCCAGCTTCCTTCAACCTTCATAAGTAATTAAATGTAGTTAAAACACAGAAAAAAGCGCCAAATCTTTTTGCCACACTCATTTTGACTACATTCATTTCAGTTGTTTAAGTTCACAGCATGACGTAACCAGACAAGACTTAGAGCTAAGATGCAGCCAATCAGAACACATTTAATGTTTAATATACAACTAATTTGAAATTTTAGACCTATTAAAATTTCTCCATGGGCAGGGCTACCCTGACAAATGATCATATTGCTCTGTACAAACTGTTTGAGGTGTGTTCACATTAACAGATTAAATTGCCGAAAGTTTAATCTTGTTCAAACCAGTTGCATGATAGCTGCTGACTACTCGGAAGTCATGTTCGCTGTCATGCAAAAAACGAGTCCCCAACAGAATCCAATCCCCTTGGACACAAAAGTGATTCTATTGACTGAAACCATTTTTTAATGGTTACTCTATTTGGTGCCTAATAAGAGATGTCATTTACATTACATTTATTCATTCACCAAAGCGACTTACGATTGCTACTGTATATAGGTCAGAGGTGACACGCCTCTGGAGCAACTAGGGGTCAAGTGTCTTGCTCAGGGACACATTGGTGTCTCACAGTGGATACAAACCTGGGTCTCTCACACCAAAGGCATGTCTTATCCACTGCGCCATCACCACCCCATGATGGTGTCATAAAACTATGTTAATAATGTATTTCAAATGACATGACATTATTCTAGCAAAGCAAACAAAATCAAATCAAATTAAACATTTCCCTTTGTGTTTTCAGTTAGAAAACTGAAATTTTGGTAAGCAATTTAAGGGGACATTTACACAGAACGTGTTTTTGCATTTAAAAACAACAGAAAAAAAATAATATCTATAAATTGACCAGCTTTGAACTTCTATGGCATGTTTTTGTGCCATGCACAAGATGCAAGCCACGAACACAACGTTCAAGCCTCCATCTAGCGCTTATTTACAGAGAAAAACAATAGAAAAGCAACGGAGAATGCAAAAACATTTTGTGTGAACGAACCCTCACAGCTTAGCATAGAGATGTACTGGTTAACCAGATATCGCGATAACAAACTATGTTTTTGTTCAGGAATTACCAATGGCAGAGGATTTGGTGGGGGATTTGAATTGTTGATGATTTCATGAAAGAATCATGGTGTCAGATTGGTATGAATAACACGAATGAATCCAACTGCTACTTCAAAATCATGTCTAATTTGGTCTCCTTAATGCTGTTAATTGAAATTCCTCAACAGTTGAACTGTTCAGAAATGTTCAAAACAATATCGTGTTATATGTAACATTTAAATATTTACTTGAATTTGGGTCTGGGACCATTTACTTGATACTTATCTGTTCTACTCTTAAAACCCACACAATAAATTAGCAAATGACAGACATTTCATAACTGGCACAATAGAAGCAGTTGAGCAGCATATGTAGCTCCCTTTTTACAAGAAAATGCAATGGCCACCTGCTTCTCCTACCTTTCGTTGGCTGTCATCAGCCTCGGTTTACTGTCCATTTACAGTCAAGTGGCTGAACAGGTGATTTACTTCATTTGTATACACTTATTACCTAACTGGAAGTCATAGTGCCAGCTGAACAGGTTTTTTAGCCAATAACAATTGACTTAGTCTTTTCCTGGTTCGGAATGATTTTCTAGTCAGCAGCGACTGTGTATCCAAAATCCAAAAGTCCACAGTGGTTTTCAATGGTCCAGGTCATTCTCGCTCTTCACAGGTGCGAAAATGAGGCCTTCGATGTTCTCCAAATCTGCAGGGTAGGCCTGATTCTCATTCACCATCTGACTGAATTGCACATCATTTATAGACGCCATGTTCAACATAGATGCGTTGACGTTCGAGTTCGTATCTGTGCCGTCTAAACCGAAGTTTAAATCAAGGATCTGGTTTAAAAAATGCTCTGAACCTGTCTGAGCCAAGCCTTGGAGGAAGGTTTCTAAAGCCTCTGGGTCCATGCTAATACAACCGTCCTCTTGTTTAAAGTCTTCATTATAGTGGATTTCCTCCATGCCCTGGGTTAACATGTGGATGCCTCGGTCCTGAACATTGGGAACGGTACAATCGGGAAGAGGGTAGAATGGGTCAAAATGCTGTGACATGCCAGGCTCGTTCACAATGAGGTCTTGACCTGAGGGAGCAGGGAAGGTAAAACCGATGTAGTCAACAACGTTTCAGAGAATTTTATTAAGATTTGTTTTTAAAAAAGTCAAGAAAAAATCCTTACTGCTGCACGGCTCGCTGAACTTGACATCCGATTTGATTTTTCTCTTGCGGTTCACTCCGTAGGGATCTGCAGATCAAAAGTGAAAATCAAATGAACCTCCCTCCAGTGTTATAGGCTAAAATGGCACAGATTATAAAGGAAACATCTGTGTTTTGTAGACAACAGAAGTCCTATTATGAAGCATTACATTTTTCTCATGCATCCTTTCAGTTTAAACTACCATAATGCTGCCTATTTATAAATCATATTTATGAAACTGGCATAGTGACACACCTTTTATGCAATATTTTAGAAACTAGCAAGAGAGGAGGTGAGTCATTTCTGAATGGGAGGCATTTTGGCTTCAGTTAATTCTTCCTGTTAGTCTGCTTTTGTATTTTACTACTTTAAAACACAAGCAACCAAAAAACCTCACATAAGAAACATTTTTGGGATCATTACAGCACCTTAAGAAAATCAAAAGAATCCTGTACTATACTATACTATACAGAATTGCGAGATATTAAGTAAGAATTGCTAGATATAAAGTCGTAATTGCATGTTATAAAGTAAGAAATGCATGATATAAAGTCAGATTTGTGAGATTTTCTCCTCTGAGGGGGAAAAAAAGTTAGTTTTTTTTCCCCCTTAGAATTAGCCTGATAACTCGCAATTGCGAGTTTATATCTCACAATTCTGAAAAAAGATATCAGAATTTCGACATATAAACTCACAATTATGTGTTATAAAGTCAGAATTGCGAGATGTAAAGTCGCAATTGTGAGAAAAAAAGTCAGAATTGTGAGATAAAAAGTCGCACTTGTGTATTTTTTTCCCAGAATTGCGACTTTATAGACGCAATTCTGACTTTATATCACGCACTTCTGACTTTATATCACACACTTCTGACTATATCACGCAATTCTAACTTTATATCATGCACTTCTGACTATATCACGCAATTCTAACTTTATATCACACACTTCTGACTATATCACGCAATTCTAACTTTATATCACGCAATTCTGACTTTATATCTCGCAATTCTGACTTTATATCTCGCAATTTCAACTTTATTTCTCACAATTCTGACTTTATATCTCGCAATTGTGAGATAAAAAGTCGCAATTATTTTTACATTTTTTTTATTCAGTGGCAGAAACAAGCTTCCAAACTATCCAGCATCTTTAACAGGATAATATTTAATGAATTAATTTAGAAATCAATACTAATATTTTCATCTTTCAATTTTGAGGTGGCTTTCCTTACAACGTTCAGCCATGTCTGATAACTCACCTGCGTTGTCTGGAACATACGTGAACTTGACTGGCTCGCTGTCCATGCGGTCAGATATGCGGCGTAAACACACGCTGACCTCCACCTCCTCAGATATATTCTGCTCCCTGAATGGTGGCGACTTGAAGACAATGGCGATTTGTCTGTGGACGTCCGTCTGAGCAAACTCCGCCTTCCCCTCCCAGTCCTCCGTGCTGAAGATGATCTCTATGTCATCTATAGAGGATACCAGATATACAAATTAGCTGTTTTAGTCCAACTGATTTGTAAAGATAGCATCAAAACTGTGAGATGTAATAGGAACTTGATCAATTAAATGTGTCGTATCATGTTCAGGTACCTTTCTGCACTTTGTCACAGAGCATGTAGATTTCAGTCTTTCCTGTGCAGGGGCCTCTGACCACATTAAGCCGATTGATTTTCAGCTCTGCTGTTGTGGTCGCCTCTATTCAGACAAATACAAACAACCCCAAACAACATCTAACAGGGAACTACCGAGAAATTAAGTACTTTAATAGAGTATGTTTTTGGCGTAACATATATCTTGCTCTTACTCTTGTCATAGATTGGGTTGGAAACCACAGGGGCGAGGGGGATTCTTTCTCCGTCCTTTCGTTCCAGCTCACACTGGAAACACAGTCTCACAACGTTCATGTCCATGTCTTCAATGCTCTTAGAATGGCCCGCTAGGGGAGAACGAGACAAAAACACACAACAGTTGTTCATACTCGGCGTTATTAGGACCATTGGGAATATGACATTGACCTCATTATAAAATATACATCTGGACAAAGTGATTTTCAAAAATACAAAATATTAATGAATGGCTTGGTAAATACATTTTTTTTGCACTATACAAATAAACTTGAATTGTAATGAATATGTATTTTATACTTCGAGTTGTGCTATAAGCTTAGCAATATGATGGTTGAGTGTTCTTATGCACTTCATGTAGCGTAGACTTATGCATGTATGACATTCCATTGCTTTCTAGGTTGGGGAAACAGAGTCTGCAATTTCATTTAAGGACTCACTGTTAAAAGGATCAATATTCTTATTCCTCCTCTTCTGCAGTGAGGCATCAAGTTCCTTCCTCCGCACACACTGGATGCCCAGATTTGCAAAGCTGGAAAACACCAACATACTCAGGCTGGAAATAACTTTTTTACACACTCAAATCACGTTCTGCTACGCATGCCGTTCCATTGAGGTTAATAGAAATGTACCTGTGTCGACGAGCGCTGTGAGGATTGATGTGGATGACACAGATGCCATCTGAACAGTCTTTCCCGACCAAGCAGTGTGGGTGTGGCCTGTACGGGATGTCCTTTGTCACAAGTGACACGGTGACCATCACTTTCTTGATATTGTCAATGGGGCCTTTAATCTAAAGGTAAAGAGATGAAATACAGTTTTACTTTTGCTTTTGCATGGCTTCTTTGTGGTTGCATTTTTGGCACAGGCTCCTTTGTTGAAGGTACCCATGTATGGACATTTGGCAATGGAAAAAATGACGGGTGAACATGTTTAGATGTGTGGTTTAAAGGTAAATCCCTCCGTCAAAGCCCACACATTGCACAACTCTCCAGGGAACTTTCATTTTTAGCTGCAAAGACACGTTTAACTTAATTTCACAAACAACACCACAAACCATAATGGGGGAAGCCCCAGTGTCTTGGGATAGTTGGTGGATTCCAGACACACCCACTAAATTAAATAAGGTGCTCAAATATATTCATGTAAATAGAAAAACTTGAATGCATAATTGAAATGAAATGGTTCACAAGGTCTAACGAATGATAACATGATGATAAAAAATCAATTTAACTCCTACACATACAACTGTTAGCTCATTAGCACCCTTGCCAAAAGTTCTTCCTCAGACTTACTTCAATAGAAGGCAGAGTTTTGCTGGCGTCAGTGCTGGAGGCTCCAAGGATGCTACCCGCTGATCGTCCTTCGCACTCATAGCGAAATCGCATGCCACGCTCCTTTGGCTGCTCCACCACCACCATTTCAGGCTTTTCCAGGAAGCGCTCCAGATGTTCTGTCCCAGACTGCTGAGGATGAAGACACTGGGGTGCAACAGACGCCTGTCCCCGTCGCTGAGGAGGCCCTTTGTGGCCTCGCAAGGGATGCATTGTTGCAGCAGTTTTCACGGTTGGGGCCTGGTCAAAGCTGAAGGGATTCTGTGGAAAGAGAGATGCAAACTAAATTTTTGCATTGGAAGAAAATGAATTGCGCTTCCCCTTACAAATGTTGTTCTAGGTGGTTGCTGGAACATTGCTATTCGTTTAGCTGCTAAGTCACTATACAGTTACTAAAATGCCAGTGCTATGCCCTATTGCTAAAATTGTTAGTGTTCTGTGTAGTTTTAAATCACAGGGTGGTTGCCAGGGTGTTACTATGGAGTAGTTAATGTGTTCTGACTGAGTGGCTTCCAAGGGTGTTGCTATGCGGTTGCTAAATGTGTTCTAAACCACTTTTAACCGATTAAAGGAGTGTTCACACCAAGAACAATAATTATAAAGATAACTATAATGATAATTTTATTAGTGTCCACACCATTGATTTACATTAATTATTGTAAGCATGCAATGGAGTTTGTTGTCGGTCGCTTTAAAGTCGGGTGAATTGTGATTGGCTTTTAAAGACCCCCTGTGGTGAAAATCAAGTTTTAAATATGGTTTATATGTCTATGTGGTATTTTGTAAGACAAATTCAAAAGTCAACACCATTGCTGCGTATTTTTTCCTTAAAACTGCAGTGAACCAAAAAACATGGTCTTAATAACCCTTTTACGTCAAAAACTACATTTTAACCAATCACGCCAACATGAGGGCGGGATTTAGCATGTCATAAACTGCCAGTTTATCCCGGCCGATATATTTTTCTGTTTATATTTTTCTGTAGGTTGTCTTCAAACCGTAATGTTTGTAGTTCAATCCCCGGTTCCACCTGACCAAGTGTCAAGGTGTCCATGAGCAAGACACCTAACCCCAGATGCTCCTGACGAGCTGGCCATATAAATGCAGTCCATTTACCATATAGCAAGTGAATTACGTATAGCCTATGATGTGTATAATATTGTTATGATGAACTATATGTCTTTCTCCAGTGACGTTCTATGATTTTCAAAGCGTTTCTAAGGACATTGATTTTTAGAAGGTAGCTGACTTTGAGATGGCGAACAGGAACATGGTTTGTGCAACATTAGCAACACATTATTAGCTGTTTGATAACATAGTCAAGCCAAACGCTAGTCATAATAATTACCGTTGTGTCTCTGAGATTGTAGAGAGCGATACATAAAATGCATTACTGTTGAGTGAGTGTAGGCAGGGCTCATTTGCATAATCATGACTCAGTGTAAACTAAATGAAGCAAGGGTGTAGAGTTACATTCAAGCTATTTTTAAGGCATACAAATATATTTTTTCACAGGAAAAAGAACGTTAAAATATTCTGTTTTGGTGATCAAAGATGAGTGTTACGGGGTACGATTATTGACTACATGGATTTCGACTTCTGTTTTTGACTTTTTGTGGTGACCTGACAAATGTTTTTATCGTTCATCAGCTGAAAAGAAAAATCGATCAAAGTGATTCCAATTTTAATGTTTCTCTGTGTCATTATCGTAAGTTATGTTGTGGACTTTCCTATTCTTAAAGAATTCGAAAGATTATTAAAAGTTTATCGTTATTATAATATATTGTCTTTGGTGTGCACTGTAATTTACAACTGGATTTCCCAACATCAAATAAATTAACAAACAACTGAGTAGAGCAAGAGACTAAATATTTAAACAAACAGATAAATGAAGCAAAGCCAAAAGGGTTTACTTGTTTCGATAAAATAAATGGCATGCCAATCGCTGAATAATTTAGATTGCAAACACCTGCACAATGAATCAGCAACACAAAGGGTTCAGAAAACCACATCGAAAACCAGCCTGTTTTTCTACCACATTGAAATCACAAGTTCCTTTTCGGACTTTCCAATATCTGAAATCATTAATGGAAAGACAAACAATTCACATCCAAATCACTATGCACTATCGACAATTCAAATCAAACTGATGTCAAACAACAGTGAGAGAGAAACAGAAAGTGAGTGTGCAAAAGAGAGGGGGAGGGAAAAAAGAGAGTGAATAACAGTTTGTTTGACACATGCAGAACACTCAAAGACAATGAACATAAAGAACATGATTATAAAAAATAAATACAGTAACAAGTTTCAGAATGTTGAAATTTTGAGGAAAACAACAGACAAACACCAAGTCTGGACATGCCTGAGAATGGACTTAGAACGCTTACACAAAGAACCGCTGAGAAGAGCCAGAAAGAGCATGGTGAAGAAACAGGAAGCTCATATAGCTAGATGAAAACCAGCCAATGAGAAAGTAAGAAGCAGGGAGGAGGGTATGTGCCTGTCTCCCTTTTGCATGGGGGAGAAAAGCATGAGCGGAGAGAACTTTAACTGAAGCAGGCATCGAATTACAATAATCCTTCAGTGGGCAAAAAAAAAAGCTTGATGTCATGAACAGGTTTCGATATCAACCAATAAACGTAAGACAGTTTGTATGGCATGTGAATACACTAAATAAGCCACAGAATTTGTGGCATCATTCAAGTCCATAGAACAAACAAGGTGGGATGTGTTATGCACTAAATTGAATTGTAGGGTTCTCAAAGGGTAAGCTCACCAAGAAATTAAAATCATCATTATGTTGTTCCAAATCAAACTGAGGAACATGAAAGAAGGTATTTTGAGAAATTTCTCAGTGTTTTTTTTTCTTCCATACAATTAAAGTCAGTGGTCACCAAAACTATTCGGTTAAGAACATTCTTCTTCTGTGTTTTGCCAAAAAAATAAAGTCATACAAGTTAAAATGAGGTTGAGTAAAAGATGACAGAATTTTATTATGGGGTGAAAACACGCAACACTATAGACAACCGCTCTTCCTGTTGATTTTAGTGTAACATCAGACTCACGTGTGGAGCTAATCCTCTGGAGACCAACTGTGGAGCGCTCCTCCTGCTTCTACATGGTGGATCAACTGGCTGGATGTCTTGGTCCGCAGGTGGGGGAGGAGGACCAGGGAGCCTCGGCTGACTCGGCTCTTTGGTTGTTTTCTCCAAAAGGTACTCATTTATGATGTCTGTTCAGAGAGTTTTGACAATTATAAACTCGAGGTGTAGATAAAGAGACCACTTAAAAAGTACAATTCTGTCATTCACTTTTTTTCCATGGAACACAAAAGCAGATGACCTCATGTACTTTCACTACATGGAAAAAAAGGGTAACTGAGGCTGTCATGCAGTATGTACTGTATTTTTTGTTACATGGAAAGTCTTGGTTGAAAAGTCAAAGGTGAATAAATAATGACATCATTTTATGTTGTTAAAATGATAGTTTGACAAACTAACTTAATATATTTAGGGAAAGGAACAGAAAGTGGACAAAAAATGTCACCCACAATGACGTCACATGCACTCACCTAGATCTAAGGCTGCACAGGGAGACAGGAGAGAAAAACAAGACAAAAATACTATTAAACATGCGCATTTCCAGAAAACGAAACTGAAAGCAACTTATACATTAATATAACATAACCCTAGCAAACAATATGTCATTTCAAAAACGTGTCTGCATACAACAGCTTTATTATTAACTGATAAACAAACCCACTTACAAGTAAAAAAAAAACATATTAGATGATAAACACACATTTCGATCGGACTACAGTAGAGATATACTAAACTATTATAACCATTCAAGACAATGAAATATAACATCCGCGGGCCTGTTAGTGTTATTGTTTCGATACAGGCCTATAACTTTGGAAACACCCACTGCTCTTAGAAAACAACTCCCTTTTTTATTATACTTTAGTATCATAAAACGTGATATAACGTGACATGAAGATTGTTATCATTCGTTCGACTTCATTGCATTATTGAGAGTATTAGAATTTACTTTGTCTCGAAGTATATAAACTATTCCTAAAACATGCTGAATCAGAGTGACAACAGGGCCGACGTAAGAAAGTGAACTGACCTCCATTTTCCGCTGTGCCGTTCCGAATGCTCATGTTTCTCATTGCAAGAACAATAACGGAGTCTCTCTGGTTTCTACGCGCACTCGTAGGTCGTTATTGTGTTGAATCTCTGTGCTTGAAATCCACCGAAGCAGCGTCAAGATCACCAGACTCGCGTTACGCACTCATTTCCGGGTGCTGCGCCTGATGTTTTTTTTTTTTTTTTTTTTTTTGGAAGCGCTGAAGTTAACGGAAGCTTTTGGGAACGAAATCTCCAAATAATATGAGAGACCACTGTATCTCTTGCACACCCACTTACGATTGTGATAGGACAAACCGTTCGCCCCTTCTTTCTCTTGATACTCTTCAATAGTCTGTGGGTGGAAATCCCCCTACGTCACAACTGGGGAAACCCCAAAGATTCGTCGCCATGTCAACGACTAACAACAGGTGAGTTTCTTTCAAGAAAGCGCATCAGTTATTATCAGATACAGTCATAAATGAACAATAAACACCGTCCAAAAAAATAAATAACCTAACTGCGCTATGGTTTTCCATATGTAAAGTAGCCTAACAACAATAATAATTGATTTACTTTATTTTATAGCATATATACACAACAATTATTTAAAATAAAAATGATAAATAATCAAAAACGCACGATTTAATATATTAAATGACTTATATACAAATAATTTTACTTTTTAATTAAATATTATTACAAATATAAATTATCGGGGACACAGAGAAAACCATTTTTTCAAGTAGTGGAGAGAGAGTTACGTTATGTGAAAGATTGAAAGTCACGTGATCTAGAGTAAATGTGGCACAATAACAGGGTGTAATGAAGCACATGATCGTGCCTGTTTGTTTTCATCGTTGCGTCAGCCTCTGAGAATACATTACAGCACCGGTAAGTTAGTAAAGGGTTAGCCAATAGCTGCAATAACGCGTGTGATTAGATTTATTTCACATAATTGTTTTTTATTTATCGCCTCTGTCAAATACAGTGAAAGTTTCCCGTATCATAGGCTATAATTATACATTTTGAGTCAAGATGTATAATTTGTATAATATGAAACTTGTCGTCAGTCTTGACATTTTCCCTCGGCCAGTTGGTCATATGACAGACGTGCATAAATTGATCACGTGAACTCGCCCACGCGAAGCAAACCCCCAGATTCAGCCAACTGCTCTTTGATGTCACCATGCAATGCCGTCACCAATCCCCATCACCCGACTGTTGCCAAAGGATTTCGGGCTTGAGTTTGGAGCGTGCAGTAGCCCGCTAACCAAAACTACGAGTGGATCTACTCTACGTGTCCCTGTAAACACGTTTCACGGTAAAGTCGCCCACAGACTGTGGTCCTCAGTGATCCACTGGCGAGAACTGCAGGCTCTGGAGCCCATCGGCAGCGGTGGATTCGGAACGGTGTTCAAAGCCACATACTTTGGCGAGACTGTTGCTGTGAAAAAAGTTAGATGTGTGAAAAACAAACTGGCTTCGAGGCAAAGTTTCTGGGCGGAACTTAATGCTGCGCACTTGCACCATCAAAACATTGTGCGCGTGATTGCGGCTACCACGTGTACACCTGCGCACCTCAACACCAAAGACAACATCGGAACGATTGTAATGGAGTTCGCTGGAGCCCTAAATCTACATCAGGTCATTTACGGACTCGCAGCCCCGTTGCCTATGGATAAGTGCGTGAAGTATTCAATAGACATCGCTCGCGCGCTCCAGCACTTGCACGCGCATGCCACAGTCCACTTGGATGTAAAACCTGCCAATGTTTTAGTATCACAACAGGGTGTCTGTAAGCTCGCAGATTTTGGCTGCTCTTTTAAACTATCGAACAAAAGCGACACGGTGGTGACGCATCTGAGTGAAATCGGTGGCACGTTCACTCACCGCGCGCCCGAGCTGCTGAGAGGCGAGGAAGTTACTACGCGCGTGGACATTTATTCTTTTGGCATCACAATGTGGCAGCTCCTCACCCGAGAGTTGCCGTACGAGGGAGACAGACAGTGTATTCTGTACGCTGTTGTGGCGTATAATCTGCGTCCATCCATCACTAGGGATGTTTTTATTCAGTCATCTTCTGGAAAGACATGCCAAAAGCTGATTAGTCGGTGTTGGGACAGCGACCCCAACATCCGACCGACCGCAGATCAGCTCGTCCATGAACTTTCTTTGATATTGTGAATTTGCACGACAAAATATTTTTTGATTTGATTTGTTTTATTGTAATGTTTAATATTGTAAATGTTTGCAATTTTTATTGTGAAGCAAAAATATTTTTAATGTACAAAGAGCTTTAATTAAATGTTTTCTTGTTTAAATCGAGCCTTTTGTAATATTTATGAGGTTATATTTCCTTCATGTTTACAAAGAAATGTGAGAAGTTTGAGAGCTGAACGTTTGTGAAATAGTTTTACTTTTGCAAGATTTTATTTTATTTATTAGTAAATCAACGTTCTGCATGCTATTTATTATCGTTTTACGCATAGTTAACATTAACATTATTTAAAAATGACAGATTTTAAACTGAGCATTCTAGTAGCCGCCATTTTGTTCACACGAATTGAATATTACGCAAATAAATGATTAATAGATTAAAATAATTTCTCTTAAAAAAACATTTGCGTGATGCTGCATCTACGGCGCTAGGTGTCACCACAGTACTGAAATATTGTGCATTTTCAATGTGTTTACATTTATGAATATATTTCATAAATGGAAACGCATTGAACGAAACCAAAATATATATATTTGCTTTCGTTTAGCTCCCGTGATCATTTTTGGTTTATAATTTACATTAGTTGAAAAACAAATATTTAAAATAAATTTAGCTTGACGAGTCAATTTGTGGGCTATCATCCAGAATTCTGCCAAGCTTTACAAAAACAGTTCTAGAGATTATTCTTCATAAAAAGCTATATTCCAAACATTTAAGGATTCCAGAAGTGTACCATGACTAAAAGGTAATACCTTTATCTTATTAGGGTCCATTATCATACTGCTTTATTATAAAAACACTAATTCACAACCCTGATAAACCCAATTGTGCTGCTCAAAAAAACATAATTGCCCTGTGAATTCAAGTAATACTTTTACTATTTCTGTTTTAATATATATTTAATACTCTCTATATATATTTATATATTCTATATAGAGAGTTATGGAGGTAAAAGTTTTAGTCTTAGTAACCACAAAACATTTTTTCAGGCATAAGATATTCATGCCAAACCAAAGAGAAAGTATACACTTTAAATGGTGCAACCAAATGTTCATTTTTGTCCTGGATCATTGAGTGGTTTCAGTTTAAAATCTTTGCAAAATGTGTATGTTCCTTGGATGTATTTAATGTTTTAATGAGACCAATGTCACACCTGTTAAAAGCCAAAATGCAAATACACAAGTCTTGAGACATGAATAAAACAATGTCCACTTTAAACTGCACTTATGCTTTACTATAAACATGAGTGATGCAATTTTGGAACGTACCAAAATCAAAAGCTTAATTCAGAATTACGGCACACACAAAAAAAACAGGCATTGCGTCTCACGCATTCTTGGACTGTGCTGTGTCGAGCCGAGCCGGACGTGACGTGGTGGTCCAACTGTGGAGTGTGAATGTAATGGAACTAGTTCTCAGTTAGAAAACTGGCAGTTCAGCTATTGCTAGATGTTTGACGTCAGCATGACTACGTTTTACGAGCTGAGATGCTGTACAGTTTTAGGACATAAAAAAATTTAGAGGCTTAGAAAATAATCATGATCAGTTATTAATATATACTTACATTAATACCTACAAGGCTGTTATTTCTTTATTTTTTTGTTCAAGTTTGCAACATCAATTCTTGTTTTAAAAACGTGGAAAGTCTCTGTCTTGCACATGGTAGCGTTTGAACAGAATTGGCTTTTTTTTTTTCTTGGCCGCCTCCATCCTACACTACACAACGCTGCTTCCTGGTATCCCTTCACACATGGAATGAACAGAACATAAGTACACAGAATCAGAACAGTGAGGCTGTATTTGGCCTCTTTTCCTAACTCTTATACTTCAAAAAAACTAAATGATATGTACTGCACTCACCCTATTCACTCCAGCCAATGGGATTTAATTATGGACCACCTAACCCTTCAAATTATTAGTGTTACCAACCCAAAAATATACAATACAGTACATCACATTTGACTTCACTTTGACTGCAAAAATATGGGAGATTGAAAAAGAATGATTTCAGGAACTCTACATTAAATATTTCTTTTCCCGTGGATCCCACACAAGAGGAGGAACGTTGAACTGAACTTATTTCCTGCAGTCTTTTACGTAATACCATAACTCCAGTTCCCTTCCCTGACAATTAAACATAAATTCAGCCTTGCAGATGCATTATCACACCTTCACAAGACCAGAGGGCGAGAGAGGGGGTTAAAAGGGGTTAATCATTTTTCTTCTCCCCCTCTGATTTATCTGTGATGGCAGCGGTTGTTTCGGCAGCTCCTGGCTGGGTTGAGTTGTCCTTGCTCGGGTCAACTCCGCTGGTCCCGAACTCGTTGACACGGTTGGGATCCACTCTGTAAATCCAGCGCTGGTACAGATAGATGAAGAAGACAACGTCTGTGGAGAAATGGCGGCACAGCTAATTATAGAGTGGAAAATACTAGCAGGATTAAGATACTAATCGACATAACACTGGGTCATATCATCAAATTCAAAATGAAACGTATGAGCACGTACCATCTCTGAGACAACCTATTCTGTACATCATTGGCATCTTGATGACAAAGGCAAACAAGTCATCTATAAAGGTATTCAGGGCCTTGTAGGTGAGCATCCTCCAGGGAAGGTGAGCTACTGACTTCATCTTGTAGTTGATGAAGAGCTGTGGTGTCATGGTGATGAAACCTGTAGAAAAAATGATGCATGTACAGTTCAACCTGTCTTCCCAGTCTGTCAGTAACTCTCTTATTAGTTTCTGATTCTATGAAACCCCTTCTTCTGAAAAGCGTAATGGAAAAGCGTGGTGATTGGTTAACCACTTCAAGCCTATTTCAAAATGTTATGCCCCTTACCATAAGTTTCAATGCACTACTAACCTAACTCAATAAAAGCATCTGCAAAATGCATAAACAAAGTACCTGCATCTGAGTGTTAAAATGAAAGGTTTTCCCATTACTTTCATTTTTTAAATCATTAAATACCAATGTGTCAACTGCCTCCCGGCTAACTACTGCATTCCACACGTGACTGTGTCCTTGCAGACAGTGCTCTCTTTTTCTATTTACAGAAGTGTAGAAAATCCTTTGGGCCTTGAAGATTAAAAAGTGAAATTCCCCTTTGTAAGCTTATTCCTCAAGCATCTAAGCTGAGCATTCTTGCAATTAATAGAAACGCAATCAAATGAAGCCATTAGAAACATGAAGTAAAGCCACACTTACCGAAGGTTAACAAGAACCCATAAAGCATACTCAGCACCCATGAGTACCAGCCTTTGTGTTCCACATATAATAAGCTATAAACTGCATAGCATCCAAAGAGAGGGTACAGCAGCCAGGACAGGTACTTAAAGGCCATCTGGGGAGGAGGAAAAAACAACAAATATTAATCATAAAACTTGTGGATTTGATGAATGACCTCTAACATGCAGCTACAATGTTTCTTACATCATCATAGATTTTGGTTGAAGACTGCACATATGTGGACTTGTCTTTAAAACTCAGTCGTGGCACAATTCCAGCAATCCTGTTCTCTCTGTCCAACTAGGAAAAGAAAAACAATTAATTCATTACATTATAAAATAAAACTGAAGTAATCCAAAATGCCTGGTAGTGGCATCGTCTCACCTTGACGTCCATGACTTTGGTAATCTTCCAGAAATCGATGAGCAGGCCGATGAATACGCTGACCTGGACGACAAAGTTTGTCTCGTTGTCCAGGATATAGAGCAGCACTACCAGAGACTGGAACACCCCGAATATGATGGAGCGCACCGACAGGCCCTCGAGAGACTGGCGGCTGTTCCAGAACTGGATATCTGCAGAGAAAGTGAAATGAGACACACCAGAACCCAAAAGTCTCAATCAATTACCACACGGTTATCAATATTTGTTTACCATTCTTGAAGGCCAAGAACTCAAAAATGCTGTGGACGATGGAAACCACGATGGTCAGGCCCAGGAGGTAAGGATTGGTCTCAAGTAGAGCCACCTGTTCAGATAATAAGCACGATGGCATTAGTCAAGTTAGTTACTCTGCTTGTAATTTTAACATTACATCACTCAATTAATATTCATGAGTCAGGCTGAGGAGGTTATAACCAACACTTAAAAACAATACAGATTTTTCCAATAAAAAAAATTGTGGTTCCAATAGCCAAACTGCATTTTATTTCTGCATTTTAACAAATAATTAAACTAAAAGAAAAACACTATTGTAAAGACTGTGGGGCGGATCCAAACCTGTGCGAATAATTATTAATTATTAATAGAGCTGTCAAACAATTAATCGCGATTAATCGCATCCAAAATAAAAGTTTGTGTTTACATAATATATGTGGGTGCTCTGTGTATATTAATTTTATAATAATAAATACACACACATGCTTGTAAATATTTAAGAAATATTTTCATGTCTATACTCTATATAGATTTATATATAATATGTAAATACAAGTATTTTATTTATAAATAATATTTTTTTCTTAAATATACATGCATTTGTGTGTATTTATATATGAAGAGTTCAGATGCAAAAGCCTCTAAATGCCATTTGAAATTTTCTTCTAAAATGACCATTTTTATCAAGTTTGTATATTTAAGTTCAGTAATTTCACTTAAATGACAATTAGGTAATCTTCATTGCCATTTAAGTGAAATTACTGAACTTAAATATACAAGCTTGATAAAAATGATCATTTTAGAAGAAAATTTCAAATGGCACTTAGAGGCTTTTGCATCTGAACTCTTCATATATACACAAAATAATTATACACAGTGCACCCACATATATTATATAAAAACAAACTTTTATTTTGGATGTGATTAATCGCGATTAATCGTTTGACAGCCCTAATTATTAATTAAGATATGCAAATTCCCCATATCTTGGGCAGAGACCATGGGGAATTTGCATATCATAATTAATAATTCATAACTAATAATTATTCATACAGGTTTGGATCCACCCAAGAGTCTTTTCACTATACACTATGAATTTTTCATTAATATTTAAAATATTCTAGTAAGTATAATAATATTATCATCATCATTAACACTATGTCAGTTTGTTTTGTGATGTAAAAGGTCTAAATCAATTTAATTTTTGTTTTGGACCATTTAATATATTGTGTTGCTTGCGGATATAAAAACATGAGTTAATATAAAACCGATATTCTATTGAGTGAAGTACAGACCTTAACAGAATCCTGGTCCTCATCCGACTGCTCATAAGTTTCCTCGCCCAGGAAGTTCCAGGGGGAGCGGGCGCTCTGAGCGGCATATAACTGCCAGCGCCACAAGGACAGGGGGCAGTAGGAGAGTCGAAGGGGCAGATTCTCCAGGGTCTCATTTATAGGGTAATAGTCCTTCTGCAGGTTCCAGTAGTCATTGAAATAAACAATGGGATAGTAGTCCCCACTGACAGCATCAAACTTCACATCTGAGAGAAACAAAAGAGCTCAGGTTAACCAGAGGTGATTCTAGGTCAATCTATGGCTTTGGACATAATAATGAGGTAGTTTAGCACAGAATAAATCTTACGCTGGTCAAGGGGTGGGGGGACAGAGCCTTTCACCCAAGCTGTGTGATCGTCCACCATGTTGATAGTGAGGTTGGGATGCCAATGGGATATGATCTCCACGGGCCCATGACTCTCAGCCCGCTGAGAATGCACAAACATAGCAAAACTTCACATATATTCATTGACAAGGCAATCCCAGAATGCACAGCATGGGAAAACGGATGGTGGAAAACCTTATTTCAACGAGGCAGCTCAAGGTTTTGGAAAAGAGCTTGTGTCTCAAACTTACCTTGATCATCTCCGGATCAGCTTCTGTTTCTCCCGTCAACAGGTTCTTGGTCTTGAGGAACTTCCTCCTCTTGTACTTGTTGAGCACTGTTGAAGTGGAAGTGTGTGAAAACAGGCTCTAGGCTTTAAAGTGGGTTCACCCATGCACTCATAATGTGTTATTACAGCCCTGCTGACACAGACAAACGTGTGAGCAGCAAAAACACACGTGTCACAGAGGTGAGTCAGAGAGTGCAAGAAACAAAGCCAAAAACTGTGCAAACTCACTTCGAGTGGTATGGACCGTGGATAGCCTGCGGTACTGGCCCTTCCGTTTGGGGTCTGGGTGGAAGCCACTCTTGGTGAAGTAGATGTGGATGTATATAGAGCCGTTCTGCTTCAAATTCTGTATGAGTAAAAACAGGCAGGCTATCAGCAACAGTCACTCAACAAGGATTTTATATACATAAAATTGTATTATTGGATTTTTACGGTGCCCACTAAATATAATACATTCATTTGTTAAAAAAAAAAAATTTAAAACCACCATGGCTCAGATATATTTCAACCACATTTACAACAAGTAATCACATCCCACCTCAGTGAGCTGCAGCTCTTGGTAATGCTCATAGCAGCCGTCCCCCAAGTCCCCTGTAGACCAGTCTCCATAAACCAGATCTTGCTGGTACCAGAATAATGCTTCTGTATTATTAAAATCTGTAAAAATCTCATTCTCTGAGATGTATACATATAAATCCTGTGAAAAGACAGGTAACAGAGAATTTTATGTTAACAAAGCAGCTACAAACCTGACACTACTCATAGTCAGATCCTGGTTATATTTGTAAAATTCAGATGGGAAAGGTATTGATTATGAATACCATAAGGGTGTCCTTGGGGAAGAGGTTTCTGCTGGGCAATCGCGGAGCTCCAGCTGGAGTGTTGGGATCTGGAGTTGATGGACCTCTGCGGAACCAGCTGCTTATAGCCCAGATGATAAAAATCCTGAGTAATACACAAACACAAGAGCAAACTCATATTAGACTTCAGTTCTATGATGTTCAGGTGGAGTAATCTCAAAACTCATGATGCAACAGTTGCATTATACTGTCACCTATTATTTGAGAAAGTATTCGATGAAACAGTCCTTTTCAGTCCACCTTAAGTATAGGGCTGTCAAACGATTAATCGCATCCAAAATAAAAGTCTGTGTTTACATAATATATGTGGGTGCACTGTGTAAAATTATACATATATATATATATATATATATATATATATATATATATATATATATATATATATATATATATATATATAAATACACACACATTCATGTATATTTAAGAAAAAAATATTATTTATATATAAAATATTTACATTTAAAATATAAATTACATATAAATCTATATACAATATATACATGAAAATATTTCTTAAATATATACAAGCATGTGTGTGTATTTATATATAATAATTATACACAGTGCACCCACATACATTATGTAAACACAAACTTTTATTTTGAATGCGATTAATCGCAATTAATCGTTTGACAGCCCTGCTTAAGTATGAATAAAGTGAATTTGAAATACCACTGGAGAAGGTAATGACTGTACCTGTGACAATAAATAAAAATTGTGACCAAATATTGCATAAGTATGTTACGTTAACGTTAGTATGCAAAACCCCTGACATCAATTAGAGGACCCAGAACAACTCAGACGTTCAGTTGCTTTCCCCTCACGGGACATCCATTCTGTAATACAGCCCTCTGGGCTTACGTTGGGGTTGTTGCAATATCTTCAGCAGGCAATACCAGTAAATGTTGACAATTACCCAAAACCAATGTTCATCACAGCAACCCGTGTCATTTATATTTATTTGCATAAATATTAACAAATTAAACCGTTCAAGTGCACTGAAACACAATAACATACCAAGTTAAAACCCAACCATATGATTTATAAGTTGCCATCCACATTACAGTTTTACAAAACAAACCACCTCTGTCTGTCGGGGACCAAAGTGCAGGAATCAGGAGGTTCTGAAAGTACATGCGTGGACACCATGGAGAAAAAAGCACAATTATTATGTTAAAAAAATCAGTTAGGTTCACATTAAGGACTCACCTGAAGAGAACACCTTTAATCACCTGCCAGGCATTGGGTTGCGGCTGCTGCTGCTGCTGTTGTTGGGGGTCCTGTGCAGTCGCCACTGTCTGAGGGTCCTGACCTGAGGGAGCTGCCCCATTACTGCTCACCTGCACAGAACATTCAGTAATTAACCAAATTACCATGAACATTTACTATACTACACATTGTGATAAAGTGATGTTAGACAAAAAGATAGAACAAACCTTTTATCATTGTGCCCTTAACAACAGTTTTTATTTTGTTTTACACCATCTCTGCAAATTGTGCACTTTAGTTTTGGTTATATAGGCTAATTGATAATTAACTAAGCAGATGGCCAAATTTTACAATTATATTTACTTCATACATGATTACAATTACTTTCCTTAACTTTGACATATGATAGGGTGCCAGGCCAGCTAAACCTGTACTGACAAAACAGGAAATATTAATTAGAGAAAACAAAGACATAGGCATTATTTATTTTTTGCTAAAATTCATATCTACAAAAAACGATGAAACCAACTATGCTATACTGACAAAAACTGCTTCTGCTTTCTAAAAATGAGAAAGCCTGATGGAAGTCTGCCATCAACTCAATCTAAAGAAAACTAAGCGTGACCAGTTTCAACCATGACCTAGACAGAGAGATATCATGATAACCATAAATGTATATTCACAATCTCATAAAGCGATGACTGTAGCTTTCATCTAGCTCTGTATTCCCACTGTTCCAGCTAAAAGTTAATTGCCAAGGAAATTATTTACATTTGACACACTACAGGGACCACAATGATTTTGTTTACAATCCAGATGTCTAAAGATTAGAAATAACAGATCTGACATGACAACAATACATTCCAAAAGGCTTGTCACCAAGTTACATATAGAATACCTATTGTGGTCTGAACACAAAACCAACATGTGAAATCAAGCTTGGGATGATATTAACATGTATGCACTTGTGTAGCATTTATTTTAATCTTAAAACTCTTTATGAATACGGGGTCCCCCAGGGCTAAGTCCTAAGACCTCTATTGTTTTACACTAAAATCAGACGCCATTGTAGCTTTCTGATGATATGACAAAGGTTAGGCTAACCTAATCACAGATGACAGAATGACCTTTCTGTAAAAGGTGGAGACCCTAATGTGGTGTTGTCATGGTAACTTTGTCAACTGTGTCAACAGATCCATTTTAACCAGTTCACTATTTACAGAAATCCCATCTAGAGCTTGCTTAGTGCTAATGAACATAATAAGGAAAAAACAATACACATTGCAAATGAAAAAAAACAAACAAGATGAATTTCTCTCAAAAAGATTTGTAAATGACATCAGGCCAGTTTTCTGTTTCCAATAAAATGAACAAGATTCAGAAGTCACCAGAAATACTGAGAAACTGTAATCCACTTGTTTACATTAAGCAGTCCACATTTGTTTTGGAAAAAAGGTTGGTAAACCTGAGTAATGTCTATGGTTCATAACACATATATGACCTTTATAACCTATGTAATCAGTAACCACGGGGTTATTCATCCAGATGAGTGAAGCTAACCTTGCTACTCACTTCAACATCAGGCCAATAGTAAGTTCTCCCTCCTGAGCGTTTAAGTCTAGCTCAGACCAACCCCAGCAGAAATGGATAACCAAAGTCTTTATTTGCTGGAAAGTTACATTTTGAAATCTCTGTATGAAAGCAGATCTCCATGAAAAGGTCTGATCATCCCTGACTTAAGCCACTTAAGTAGCTGACGACACAGCATAATCATTACAAAACTTCTAACCACAACTAACGTTACAGTTCCTCCAACTGAACACAAGACACGTGCTATTGTATCACTAACGTTATACGGACTAACTGGACGATTAGTGACCAGGATTGCACAATACTGCCATCTTTAAACTGCTTTGACATGTGAAGCTAACGTAAGAGCTAGGCAGCTAGTTAGCCAGCATGCTAAGAACGACAAAACTCATACATCAGCTCATAACTGTATATAGAACAGTTTCTGAACAACCATATACAATATAGACTGTTTCTTAAAGGCAAGTCAGATGGCGCATTTGATGCCACATTTGAGGGCATCAAAAGCGCTTTCAAACGTCAAGATGCCTTAAAATGCTGTCAAAGGGAGCAGTAGTTTAGTAGTTTTTGAAATACAGCCTGTGATACAGAAAATGGCGTAAAATGACCTTTGTAAAGAGGAGATGTGTCGGTAATAATAAGTCAAACAATCAGACAAGACCCTACGTGACTAAGATAACATTGTTTTCTCCCCAATTGCATGCTGAATTAAAAGGGTCGCTGATTCACACCGGCAATCTGGAGTTTTTCCTTATAACGTGCAGGAAGCAAGTCTTTACTCTCGTGAACTTGGGGACTATATGAAAGCTGTTCGTTGACAAGTCCATCTGACGTGTATACTTCATCATTTCGTCTATTCTTACCTCTCCGTTGCTTACGGACAACTGCTGTGTTGCTTCGGTCTCCTGCGCCGCCATCTTACCTGTCTCTATCGCACACTGTAATGTGGTATGTAATATGATATATCGCGAGATTTTGTGTCTGGGAATTACTAATTTCCGCGAATCGGTTCTTTCGAACGGTTCATGTCAAAGAACCGATTCAAAAAACGTCATGCATGATATTCACTACTGTCTATGGATATTCAAGCTCCAAAGCTTTCCAAAAATCCATGCTACATAATGCTGTTTATTAGGTTTTGTTAATAAAGCAATTTGTTGTAATTTCATTCTATGACTCAGCTAGGCTACGCACCACATGGTCATAGTTTTGAACTTTTAGTTTCGACTTTTATTTAGTTTTTTCCAATTAGTAGCCTATTTAGTTTCGTTTCAGTCATTTTACCAAAGATGTTCATTTTAGTTTACATTTTCAATTGATTTTTTTTTTCATTATTATTAAGTCATTCTCAACAAACATGCCCGGCCATTTTCATTAATGTATGATGCTCAGAAGAAGGCTAACAGCAAACAGACAGTATAAGAGGGACAGCAAATTCTAAACAATCAGCCATTTCAAATAAAAGATCAAGGCTGACATTGATGTTGTCCACTAGAGGAGCCACAGGATAAGGCATATTTTAAACTTAGTCCCTTTCTACCAGTTTCTATCCCTTTAAATGGAAATAAATTCATTTCATTCATTTCATTAGTTCATTTGTATACATATGATTTACTGATAGTAAATAATTAATGTACTTATAAATCTGTAAAATGCTTATTGATCATTACATTTTTAACCTTTTTAGACTGTGATTGTAAATGTGAAACTTAAATAATATAACTTGACTTGAAAATAACCATAAAGGTAGACTTAAGCATAATATGAGCATTTAGTGGTTATGGGCCTGATATCGATGTATAGAAGCTTGTGTTGAGAACATAAATAATAAGTCTCTAGAACGCCAGGTTTCGGCAGGTCAGCTCTCATATTTCATAATCCGAAATTGCTCCCAAAACAAAGAGTACCCTATTTGAGGCTATAGGAGGTGATTTCTGATTCTGCAGACTAATCCAGTATAATGATTTACAAAGAACTCGTGTGATTAATCAAACAATGAATCTAATGAGAAAACAGACACATGACCAGAACAACCAATGAGAACAACACAAGACTCGGGAAGCACATGATGATCACATTAGGAATCACATGACAAACAAGAACCATGTCCGTGACTAAACTTCAAAATAAAAGATATGAAACATGAATATGACACCAATAAAACCAGACACAATGCTGTCTCTTCATTTAAAATGAAGAGACAATTTTATGTGTATTTTTCACAATAATAGCCTATATTATAAAAATTCTAAAGATATTGCTACCTGGAAACATAAGGTTATAAAAACATAGAAATTAAGGGGACAACTTTTATTCCTTATCCTGTTGGATTATTGACATCCAGATTATTGAAACAACAACCATGGACTAAATGAACAATTTGTATCCATTTATTTTTGAACAGCATGGATGGTGTGAAAAATCAAACTAAAACATTTATTTTGAAACACTGAGCACTCACTCATGTCCAGTAATTCACAAATAGGCTAAAAACTACAGACTGTGTCCAGACTTTTTTGACTGAGCACATGAGGCGCAGGCTCACTCAATGGTGGAGGTAGCTCTTGTCTTGTTTTATCTTTCCACTTTAAAAACATTGTTTTTACTCTACAAATCTTCATTAAAGATATAAATTAGACCAGCCTCAAAACTATTTTGACTTGATTAAATCTGACAAATGATAATATTCAGATCGTAGCCATTCAACAAATCTGTTTATGTGAAATTTGAGCTTACCATGGGGAAATTCAAAGTGCACGGTTAAACCCATATGGGTTAGGTTAACCCTAACCCTAATGCAGCGTAGGCTAAGTTTCGTTTTTGAGAAATGGAGAGGTACCGTTGTAGATATAATGCCTCTGCCGAGTTGTTTACAGTCATAGGCTATGTCTGACAGGAGCAGGAGCCTGCACAAATGCGACATGGACAGAATTAACAGGTGAGAAACCTATTTAATAGCAACACATTAGAATACAAGATGATATTCTGAGGAAATTGTCACATTCTTAAAATGTAAAAATTCGAAGCAACATCGATTGCTGGCTTTTTAAACGTGTCTGTTGATTAGTATAATCCGAATAGCACACATACTTGAATGGTAAGTGCTATAAAATAGTATAAAAACTGCTTTAAAAAAAATACAACAACAAAAAAAAAACGTTCCGGACCTGAGTCCCGTCATTGCGGCAAGCCGTTTTAACATTTCATCATTTAAAGTTAACCGACTAGTCTATCTATCTTCTAGTATCTATTTATTCAGTGCTTATTCTTTAGGTAGTGCCTATTCTTTAGATACTAGTGCTTATTCTTATTCTTTACCTTCTTAGATACTAGTTCTAATTTAGTATTAGTATTTACTAGTAACAAATTTATTTATTTTTTGCCATTGACTATGGGGATCTATCATTCAGATATCAACTATTCAGTTCTAACTAGTATGTATTCCATTTGTGACTAGTACATATTAGATACTAGTAGTTATTCATTATTTATTAGTTAGTAGTAGTCATTAGTTATTCATTATTCGTTACTAACCCTAACGCTACCAATTTAATAGGCACTGTAATCTAATGAATAAGTACTAGTGTCCTTTGAATAGGTAATAATAAGAACTAGTATCTATGAATAAGGAGGCTACTAGTATCTTTAATAAGGTACTATACTTAAAGAATAAGCAAGTAGGCTATCTAAAGAATAGACACTAGTCTCTAATGAATAAGTAGGTAACTAGTACTTAATGGAATAGATACTAGTATCTAAAAAATAAGTATAGCATGAAAATAGATAGGCTACAAGGCGTTTTAAATGATTAAATGTTAAAACGGCTTGCCATACACTGTAGCCTCCCCTACAGGATTATCCTGGCTATTACTGCTAAGTTTCGTTTCAGCTTAAAGCCTCAACGCAGCTGCTACAAACTGAAACCAATGGAGCAAGACGGATTCAAATAGAATAGAAACTATTGCATAGAAACGTGATAGTTCATTTTCCGAATCATCTCTGAATGTTCAAAAAAGTTTTTAAAATACATTTTGTCTTGGTTATAGGAATTTAAGGGAACATTTTATTTTTAGCCTATAGAAAAATTGGGCCAATTTATTCCCAAGTAGTATTGAAACAGTAGCCTACACACCTACAAGTACATAATGATGTACTATAATGATATTTGTATAAGAGGGTACTTAAAAATATAGTTGAACTTTACTGAAGCATAGGCTACTCAAATTAACTTGAAGTATAGGCTACTTATTTTTTGTAAGGGATCTTGGATGTTTTTGTGCCAGTGTTTTCAGAATGTTTAATATTTAAAGACATGATAACTTTATAGGCTGTGAACATTCTGTTTACTGGAATAGCGATTGTTCATGACTTTGAATGAACCATGTCAGAATGTTGTGAACTGCAATCAGTTGTAACCGTCAGCCTCTAAAATCCATTAGATAGGCCTATGTTTCAACAATGAAAGTAAATCTCTGTAATAACATTTCGTTACAGGGTTTCGGCCATTCTAATGCCATGGCTTCTCATTTGTGTTGGTAAGTAGACAAATGATAAAAGTAGGCCTATAAGTTATTTATACACATTTTTGCTTATTTCATGTATTAATTTACACCTACAGGCTCCTCTCCCCTCTCAATGGTTGTCCACACCTCATCAAAGGTTGGTCTGCCGGCCGTCCTTCCGTGTACTGTATCATATCAACTGGAAACAGCCCACACACCTCACATTCAGTGGCAGACCATAAGGGATTCTGTGTTCGAGCGAATGGGAGAGGAGCTGTTTCAGGGAGAGGCTTACATAGACCGGGCGGATGTGCCTGAGGAAATGCTTATGAGGGGAAACTGCTCTCTGTTCTTGCGGGATGTCAGATTCAGCGATGCAGGCGTTTACGACAGTTACCTGGTGGTTGGAGAATCAAGTATCAAGAACCGAGTATTCATTCAAAGCGTCCAACTTGCAGTTATTGGTAATTTTAACAACTGTGTTTGGAAAAAATCTGGGTATCAGTGAGCATTTAAACTGGAATCGAATTGGGGCAATACATAAACGTCAAAATACTTAGTTTCTATGTAGAATGCAGCAGAATATCTAAATTGATGCTAGTTTGTCTCTTCCCAGATCACAAGACAATTAAGTCTGTGAAGACTGGAGAAGAGCTGATCCTGGATCTGTACACGCAACAAGCTGAGCAAGTGATTTTTCAAAACAGTAATGACACCAGCTGGTCAGTCTTGTGGGAAAGAGGTGCACGCGGAAGCAAGAAAGATTATCCAAAAGAAAGAGACGGCAAGTTGATTTTTGGGGCGGTTACGGCCTGCAGTGCCGGAACATACAAAGTTCTAGACTCACAGGGTTTGGCGCTCAGCACAACGAAGGTTGCAGTTACAGGTAACTTTCCTTCAGTACATTACACCTTTAAAAATAAAGGTTGTTTATTGGCTTTTATGGTTCCCTAAAGAACATTTAATATCTATAGCACATTTCCATTTCACAAAACAGTGGAAAAATATTCTTTGGAACTGTTTACTGAAAGGATCCAAAAATGGAGAATCCAAAAATGGTTCTTCTAACTATGTCATCGCTTGCGAAAATCCTTTTGCAACATTTATTTGACCTGTTATGGCCTGTTGCAAGACTTAATGTCAGTCTTTTTCTTAATTGTAGAACCTGTGCTAGCAAAAGAAACAAATACTCTGCAAAGACTTTCTGCATTAGGTAAGCACAGTACACAAGTAGTGGAATCATTGACAGCTTTTTTGAATTAAACATACCTTTGATTGGAAAGGAAGAAATACTTGTTTCTGACCGTTTTGTTTTTTCTTTCTTTCTTTCACTCTGACTCACATAGGTAAAGCCACAATGAGTATGCCTCCGCTAAGCCTCATTACTCTTTTCCTATCATTTCATCTAATATTTTTCGAGTGAATTGAAACTGATATTTTAAAGGCTTTCCAATAAGGTTCCTATTTATTAATTGACATCAACTAACATTGAGCAATTCATTTGATTCGCTATTTATTCATCTTTGTTAACATTTAGTCAATGCAAAAGCAACTATTCATTCCTAGTTCATTAGATCAAGGTCCATTAAATAATATTAACAGATACAATGATTTTTCTTTTGATAATTTTGGCTACACTGTAAAACATTACATGATTAATAAGTTATGACAAACATGTTTTTGCATTGCTTTAACTCGCAAAATAAGTTAAGCTATTTTCTACTTTTTTTCTATACAAGATTCAACTCATTTTTTTAAGTTTAATGTAATTTAAGTTAAAATGACTTAAACATCCAAGTTGATTACACTTAAATGTAAGGCAGCAACTTGAATGTTAAAATTAATATTAAGTAGTAAAATGTTAGTTCATGTTAAATGATGTAGTTAATATTAACAAATGAAACCTTATTGTATACCATTTTAACTCTTAATTGAACTATTTTAGTGGAACAAGTTAGGTTAATTGTGAGACGCATACATACTGTAATTTATAAGTCTATTATTCTATGTCTTAGCTATCTAAGCTCACTAGACTAAGTGTTAATTAATGCATGATTACCTGAAACCTGATTTGTTTGTAGTGGTTATTTTACTGTACATTGTTAAAATAAATGTTAATGAAGAGAGAATTAATATATCTAGTAATATGTCAAATAAATATACAAGAATATTTATGCAATGCCTAGTATCCTGATTCCATTGTGCTTAAGAAGTAAATGTCAAACCTGTTGTCTGTGTTTTGTATTTTGTTTAATGTATTTATGCTTTTCATGAAACAATTGATACTACAATTTAAAATATTTAATTTTGGACCAACAACACAGTTTGGTAAACCAAATTTTTCCATTGGCTCAACTTATTATTTCTGAATGATCCAATGTTAGCAGACTGTTGCCACAATTGAAATTCAATTAAATCAATAAAATTAAAATGTGACCAGTCATTAGAAAATGTTGAGTTGGAGAGGTCTGAAATGTTCTACAGAGTATCTGACATGAAATATGATACTAGAATGAGGTTGTCTGTATTCAAGACACTTTTTCAATTGCAAGCTATTATACACAACAATCCCATATCCTACTTTTTAAAGGTGACTTAGGAAAGGAAAGTTAAAAGTTATTGTTTTATTGGATTGCAAAATAATCATAAGACGTGAATGTTTGATTAGTAAATGATGCTCTGTGTCATTCTCAGATTTTTCCAAACCCTCCACAGAGCATATCGGACTCTGATATCAGATGAAATTATCAGACATGATGCAAAAAAGGTTTCATGTTTATTACTTCACCAAATGCGTAGCATGAGAGGTACCTGAAAATTAAGATTCAAGACAATAGTTTTAAATCCAGAAAGAAAAAGATACAAAAAAGATGAGGGTTATGGAATGAGTTGGGGACCACATCTTAACCACATGTCCATTACACCATGTAGTGTTCTGTATACAAATATTGAATCCTAAAAATATATATAAAATACTATTGTGGAGGTGAAAATTCCATTCTAAAAACAACAGGCATGACAAAAATAAATATTGTAAGTGTAGGTTTTTATTAGAAATGTACAAAAACAATAAAAGACAGCAGATTAAATAGTGTGTATTATGCCTAACTGGATAAGGCTTAGAATACTTTAGAAATATTATTCATTAAAATGCTGTTTATCTAACATGATTGTTCACATGAAATATTTGACTGGATTTTATTGTCAGGAATGTGCGATTGTAAGATATAAACAAATGTTTAAAATCCTGAAATTTCATCGGTACTCATGCACTGACTGCATCTCCACTTCAGGCTGAAGGGTCCTTTGTTTGTTACATTTAGGGCCGTTTGAAGTACTGCGTGCCACGCGTGGGTAAAACGGACCTACCAGCCAATTGAGAGGTGTATTATTGAGCAGGTAGTCCATGACGTTGTCCATGGAATCTCCTATTCTGCTAAGCTGAGATCGACTGATGACGAGCATGGTACTGGACACATCTCCTATGACGGCTTTCTTTCTGAAACTGCTGTATACCTCCATGGCTGAGTGGCTGACAGAGGCCACCTGGACCTGGGCGTGCTGGGGGAGACTTTTGAGGCTGGACACCAAGACCAGATACGTGGTCTGAAGTTGCAGGCTGAGGTTGTAGACAATGGTCAGTGTGTGTGATTCTGTTTGCTGATTGAAAAAAAAAACAGATTTGCAGAAAAGAAAATGAGATCCAAGCATTTAACCATGTTAACAGAACTTTACCTCTCTATATACTGTATCTTTGATATCATACAGTCAGATAATATCTCGGGTACCTCAGCTTCATTGTCTGTGACTGTCTCGTTCTCTTCTTGACTCTGAGTCCCAGTCTTCCAGCCCATCACTGAACTCAGTTTTTGATGTAGCTTCTGGTTAGACACATCAATACTCTTCCGGGTATTTTCAATCTAATAAGAAAAGGAAATAAGATTGAAATTTCCCCCATTTAAGAAAACAAAATGCTTCAGTAAATTATAATTATGAGAGAAAAAGATGAAATTATGACATACTAAGTCATATGTGCAATATGAGATAAAAAGTCAGAATTATGACATCAAACCATAATTATAAGATACTAAGTTATAATTATAAGATAGAAAGTGGATATTAAGACATACGAACCAATTTATGCAATGAAAAGTCAAATTTTTAAGTCATGAAGTAATTTATAAAATGAAAGGTCGAAATTATGACGTAGGCTAAATCACAATTATGGGTTTTCAATTGTGACATTAAAAAGAAATGAGATAAAAAAAATATGACATACTAAGTCATCGGTTAAAAAGCATGACCAAAAAAGCCATAATTTTGACTTTTTATCTATTTTTTACATCTCATATATTGCTCATTATTATGACTTGATATGTTAGAATAATGACTGTCATAATTTCACATTTCACTGTCATCATTTCTAAATATTTAATTTTTCTCACAATTATTACATAAAATGTCAAATTTTAACTTGTCATAATTTTGACCTTAATCTTTAGTATTCATAATTATGACAGATGTTTTTTTTATTGTAATAAGTAGTACTTAATATGTCAATTGTTACTTTTTATCTCATAATTTTGACCTTTTATCCATGGTGTGGTTTAGCGGAGATCTGGACTGTGTTGTCATTACGAACCTTATCTACAGCTCTCTGGTACGTCCTATCCCTGACTTTGCTGGAGAGAGACCCCAGTCGCACATAGTAACTGGGTGCATCATTGCTATTCCCTTCACATTCTGAAAGATTTTGAAAGGACAAACACAGAAACAGAACAAAGATGCAATTGTTAATTTCATCATTTCCATTGGCATTTTATAAATAAAGATTAGTGAGGCTCTTGAAACAATAATTCATTTTAGATTCCTTGTCAACGACCTCTTTGAGATGTGCTTAAATCTAATGTTCCACACATGAATGGGAACAATGCTTCTTTTCCAGGAAAATGGATTTCAGGAAAATAATTCCTAGTACTAAATGCAGTCTTTTGACACTCATAACAGAACATACAGTAAGGATGTTCTTTCAATGTAATTTAAAAAGCCATACCTTATAAGAAGCATATCCCAAGACTATCACAAGATATGAGAAATCTTTTATGTGCAGTTCACAAAGTGCAAGAGGATTTTTATAAAAGAATAAAGGGATAGCTCACAAATATATTTTTTAATAATTTAGTTAAAATCATGTCTTTTCAAATGATATTTGAAGATTTTTTTTTTTACTTTCATCCATACAATGAAATTCAATGAAACAACATTTTGACCCCAAACATTCCTTTGTGTTCCACAGATGAACAAAATCCAGCAACTTCTCTTCTCTGATGACAAGTTTACTTGCACATGGGCGGGGCAAACTGTCACTCACTTGAGATCGACCAATAGCGAACCACAACCATCCGAACAATTCCGATGGACAAAATCAAGTCCCGTTAAAAACAAGACGTTTCAATCAGGCATTACGGGAGAAAAGAGGCCATCTTTTAGAAAGTACTCTAAAGCTGAGCAATTTTAAGTAACAGTCTAAATATCATCAATACATTCTAGTACCAAAAAACATGGTCCATCAACCCTCACCTTTCACCTCCTCAGTTTCAGGTAAGTACTGCTCCAGCAGAGTCTCAGATGTGCTCAGTGCTGTGTCCACTCTGTTGCTCATCAGTTTCACTGCCCTGCTCTCCATCACTGTTTGGACTCGTCCACTAACCACCGTCTTGGTCTTTTCCACACCGCCATGAACTACCCCTCGTGTTCGGTCCATCACTTCACCGAGGGACTCTTTGGCACCGTTCATGGTACCGCTGACAGCTTCCTTGGCTCCCGTCACTGCCTCTTTGACAATCTGAAAGGGAACAATGCATTAGAGCAGAGCTTAAAACTATGGTACTTTCCTTATGCTTAACATTTAGACTTGACTAAATACCTGATCAGATGGCTTGTGTAGGATCGGCAGAGTCTTCTCTATCTTATCCAGTCCTTTGCACGCCAGGTCATTTGCCATAGAGACTACAGAGGGACACAATAACTTTTGGTAAATACATTTTCACACAGTAATCTGTCCTGATCTCAAATTGGCTGGAAAACAAATCGACTTACTCTGAGGCTCTAGTTTGCCAATGATTGGTAAAGCACTGTAAAAAGCAGCAGAGGTTATGGATTTCACACCATTCTCAGCCACCTCGCACACAGACTTCAAGTAAGGATAGTTATTCTTGGTGTTGCAGTACGCATTTGAAACCATTCCATAGGTGGAAATCACCAAGGGAAGGTGAACTATCCGGTCAACCACATTCTAGAGAGGAACGGACAGGTATGAACAGATTAAGTGATGTTCAAGCCAACAAACATATTTTATTTTTTTATAGTATTAATAATTAGGAAGAAATTAATTTAGTTTGATTGAGAATTAAATGGCACACCTGGTTATTCACAATGTCCACAGAAGCCATGTCACTGTAAGTAGCAGAAAATCTGCAAAAGATCATTCAAACTGTTAAAGCAAATTCTTTAAACTTTAATGAACAATGAACACAATAAAAGGTTTACATATCAGCAAAAGAAAAAGAAAAAACATAAAGGTGACTTATTACGTTACTACTACATGTAGGCTATAAATTATACAGTAAATTATGCATACACACGTAACTAACACTAAACCAAACGCTAACCGTAAATATAATAGTAAATGCATGGTCGCCTAGCCTACTTACTGAGTAAGTAGGCTACAATGTAACGACGCCAATTTAAAATAAAATGTAACCAAAAACATTATTTACCTGTTGTGCTGTCTGAACAAAATTCACAAGCCGACTCTCAGTTGCTTTAATGAGGATTGAGCGACTCTGTTCCGGATTTTATAGGAATAATTCTGATGACAGACTGGATGACGTCGCGACGAGTGATGTAGTCCAAAGGTCGTGTGCTGAGGGGAATTCACTGTACGATATAAATGACATAAACCAGTGTCCAAAGATCAGTCAATTAAGCACAATTTTCTGATAGTTCTCAAACGTTTAAGAGAGCCTTTCTCTGTGAGAATCATTCATGGTTTCGTGCTTAAAGTGATTTTTTTTCACGTTTTAAACAAGCGCCGACAGGAGCATGTTATGTGAATAATGACAACTATCTGGCTGGGATATTGCAACAACTTCCTGTTTTGCTGACCTATAACGGAGTTATTTGGGTGAAAGTTCAAACTTACTGTAGAGTTCAGGTGAAGTCAGACATAAGTTAAATGACCCATTTGTTGCGCTACTGATCAAAAGATCAAATATCGCAACAAAGGACTTTGTCATTCTGAAGATGTGTTCATCTGTCTGACATCATCATCATAAACTTAAAAAAAGTTTGAAGTTAATTTTTAATTTAAGTATACTTAAGTAAATTAAAGAATATTTGATGTATTTATATAGTAGGCTGTACTAATATTAGCCTACTATTAGAATTAGAAGAAGCTCTCGTGAAGCTGAAGGACGCCCACCTGGAGAATATAAATTAGACTACTAAATGCCAGAAATTTAAAATGATGATTGGATGGTCACTACATTTAGCCTGGGCAACTTGAGTAGAATTAATTTTCATATCTTTGTTGAAAAAAGACACTATTTATTAAAATAAAGGCTATTTGTAGGAGTCTGTCATATAATTAAATCATTAGGCTACCACGACTGCGTTAATTTATTTTTAACCCTAGCCTACTATTCGTCTATTGAACTAACTTTTAGCCAACTTTCCCCCCTATGTAAAATTCATTTGTTCACCCATGCTCTTATCATCCCAGCTCTTTTTATACAGGTTGCCAGATCATTGTATGGCATCACCCCAACAAATGCTTTTTGGTTCGGTTTGGTAAGACTTGTTGAGTGAAAAACAGAATAATGATTCATAAGCGAACCTTTCCACTGCAGACCATGACATCCACGGGGAGGAGTCGAATCCAGAACCGACTCCTCCCACCTTACACATACCTGAACCTAGCCAGCTCCACCCCTTGATCCCTAAACCCACCCCTAAACCTAGCTCCACCCCCTGATCCCTAGTGTATATGTCAGCGCTAGCAGCTAGGTGCATTGTGGGTAATTTTTTATTGAGCGTTGATTTATGCCTATGGATTTATGTGTTATTGCAGTAAGAACTTAAAGTTTTTGTGATGTTAAAGATATGTGTGGTAATGTTCAAGTTAGATCAGATGTTCTTAGTTCATTTACTGCTGTAAAAACGTGTCTCTCACCGTCATGGAGAGAGATGTGTAAAGCAATAGGGGCTTGCCTGTGTACTGTTCAAACTTTCGATTATGTCTCGTTGATTTCTAAAACCAATCCACCTTTTGATTACACTCTGGGTCGTGCGGTGTATGGGACAAGAGTGTTCTAATGTCATGATAGGAAATAGTTTATGCCGCGATACAGGCAACCTGTAACTCGTGTTTTTCCAACCTTATTCCCGTGAAAGTGCACTGGAACGGCCGTCAAACCCGTGACTTTCCACCCGTGAACTCGTACTAGATCGATGTACTCCCAGTTACGAGTTCTGACGTCACAAAGCCTGCGAACCTATAGAAAACTACAATGACAGGCTGTCATTGACAGCCCCATACGATGCAGTGTTTCTGCAGGCACATTTTCAAATATACAAATAAAGTAAAATAAAAGGTATTACAGCTTATCTTGCCTCATGCGCTACTTTTCCTCCTCCGTTTCCCACAAATAAACAAGGAGTAAGCACCTTTGGTGTTAGAAAATATTACAAATGCGCGTGAGCCCCGTAAGTTCCACCATGCTGGTTTGTTTACATCTAGGTAGTTTGGCGTGAATGACCTGGAATGCAACAAAGTCGTAAGTCGTGGTTTGAAGTCGTGATTCACGTGCTCAAAAACCTGCCTGGAACGCAGCATTAGTTAAAATGTTGTTAGCGTATTTTAGCTCTGGTTAGACCACAGGAATGAGGTGCTACTGGCCGTTTAAGCCGGTTCAAACAGCTTGTGTGTGAACCGATTCAATGAAAAGAACCGACTCAAAAGATTCAGTGAGATTATTTTCTATTTCAATGACAAATACGTTGTTGCAGCTATCATACTTTCATTTTATTTGGCCCACGAGTTGGCCTAACCATTAAAGACCCTACCACAGAATTATAGTTAATAGGATCTATATATTTTCTCTTGAATTAGAACTTTTTGATAAGATATATGCTATAGGCCTATATATTGTGTTGAAGAAGGCCTATTGTTGTTTACTTCAGCAAAACTGTTCAGCTAAAATGTACTGTTATATATTATTTGTAAATGCTTTATTTAAATATATCTTGTGAGTGTCATTGCGTTGTATAACCACTAGATGTAGCTAAATTAAAAGTATTAAGAACTGAACTTCTCTTGATAACTTTCCTAAAGAAGCAATTTCATATCTAAATCGATCCTGCTAGCTAGCCTGAGGTTGGTGCCACAATTATTATTATTTGATAAATATCTCATGTTTAAACAAACTTTAATAGATACCTATGAAAGCTTAAATGCTTGAGTTGGGACAATTACAAAAAAAAATATTTTTTGTAATTGTCCCAACCAACCCAAGATTTTTTTTTTTAATGATACATAGGCTATGATTAATGCATGATCCTTGACAGTCTTTCATAGGGCAAGAGGGCAAACATTCAGATGTTATATTTTTTGCACATTATCCAAGAACCTTTATTTACCTTTTTTAACCATTATTTACACTGTCCTAAACAACCACCCAACCAACCCCATGTCCCATCACAGTGGCTTGTAGTAAAAGTAAACAAGAAACGCTGAAACACATGGAATTAGACCTCAGTAATCAAAACCATCCTGTCAAATTGTTTATATGGCAGATTGAGACTTTTAGGATCTATGTTGTATATGTAATATAACACAAACTAAGATATACAATGTTACAGTTGTTGGAAAAGCACACAAAAAATAGCAACTCAATACATTTGCAAATAAAGTTAAATCCAAGTATACCAAATATACCAACACAATATACAGACAATATAATAAATAAGAAAAAATACAGTGATCAAGAGGGAAAACTGAGTTCATATTGTTATATCAGGATTATATTTATAAAATATCTTAGTTTAATTTCAACAAATTTTCTTGGCTTTGCAGTCACCATTCATTATGATGTGGCCGGCCTTAAAATGCATGTCAGACTAATATAGGTCTAGTGTGGGGCTTGTTAAAATGAATATGATTTTTGAGTCAGCAGAACAACACACACACACACACACACTTAAAGTGTCATGTCAGATAGTGTCAATATAGACACAAGACACATTACATTGGGACAATAACACTATTTAGGACAGTTCTCATAAATACTCAAAAGCAGTCAATATGTGCTCATGTATTGCAGTTGTATGAAAGGAAATGGCGCTCATATTAAAGTAAAGCAAATATAGTTTTCAAAGTTCCTCTGCTGACATTATAACGGTGTTGACTGCGGCTGGCATCTTGTGCTGACAGCAGAGAAGATAATGATCACTCAGGTCACAGACTAAGACTTCATACTGTCATTACTGAATCGTTGAAACAAAACTCTGACTCGGCCATTTGATAGAATTTGCTTAGCAGGGAAATTGAATCTGGCCTCTGCCCATTTGGAGATATAGGACACAGTTAGCGATTGCAGGTGCCCCTGATATCTAAGATGCAGTTTATATGAGTTTATATCAGTTTATATTACTTTAGATGAGTTATGCAACCGGGAATCAGCAGACAATAACAGTTTAACATGATACTTGTTGATAAGGGAATAATGCGATTGATTGGTGCAGCAAATATGAAGGAAATACAAATTAAATCACATAAATCAGACAGGCAAATCTAGCATATGGTTACTATACGCCATAAGCGGATGCTTCTGTAGACCATATAACATGCTTAACTTAGAAGTGAAACAAAAACAAGTTAAATATAGATATGGGCCTCACAGGAGAACGTCAAGTTGAAGGGCTTATTATTATTTTGAGGTTAACACATAGCGCCTCTGTTTCAGTTCTTAACTTCTCTAAAATATGCTTGTAGGCTAAATGTGCTAAGTTTGAAAAAGACTTGTACATGTGCACATATGTATTTAAAATTAATCAAATATACCAGGCCTACATGGTATTAAAAAGGAAATGCATTTAAAAAATCAAATAAACAAACAACTATTTTTGCAAAAGGCCAAGTTATAGAATTAAAACACCAATCTTTGAATGTTTTTGTATTAACATTTCATGCACTGGTTCACATGTGTATTTGATAAATAATATTGATATTGTCACATTAAATTGTACAGAGTGACTATATATTTTCCTGAGCTTAATTAGGGCCTATTATTGTACATTTATTTTTTTATTTTCATTTTTTTTTTTAAGTTTCGTGATTGTTTTTCTGTTATACCAAAAAATACGCTATTTAAAAGCAGATGAAATCGTAAAATGAAATAAATCTGAGAAATATTCATTGTCACTGAGAAGTAAAACGTGTGTAGCTATCCAGATAACTGTTCTGAAGGGCGGGAGCTAATGATTTTCCTCCAGTCAGTGTGTGGGAGCGCTGGGAGGAGCCTTTGACAGTCTGCTTTTGCTTGAGTTGATTTGTATAGTATATCACGCTTACTGACGCTGTGTTTTCGCTGTTTTACAGATCTGTGGTCGCGCGCAGAGACGCGTGTTTTGCACGCTCCCGAGTAGACAGCGGACAGCACTGGAATGATATTCATGGGCGGTGGACGTAGAAAATGACCTTTTGTGATAACGACGAGGGGTTGGAGTTTTCGTGCTCATCACTAGACTCAATCACGTTATATTGCACTCTATTTATGTTGGTTTAAGAAGTCTCCGTCGCCCGCGCTGTTTGGATTTTCTTTCCAGAATGGACCGCGTCAAGAGTTCCATGCAGCAAGTCCCCAACCCGATTCCTAAAGTGCTCAGTCGTCGCACTGGTGGTGCCAACAGTTTGGAAGCTGAAAAGGAAAACTTCGAGCGTAGTCAGGTAAGGAACTGTAACCGCGACGGGGAAGTTTTTTTTTCTTCATGCAGCCAATGCAATCGACTACGACCTCTTCGTATTGCAACCAATTTTTACATTCATTCCTTAAAACTAACTAGTGTTTTTTGTTACTAGTACTTTTTTTTAAATTAATTGTATTCCAATAGGCTACTTATTAGATTCTAGTACTTGCTACCAGTAGTAAAGCTAGCTATTTTAGAATGTCAACATTATCATTATTTATCTCCGTAGTAGTTACGTGTGTGTTTGCTGGGCAGAACTTTATAGTTAAATTAAAATATTACTATTAGCCTAAGATGTGAGATTTTAACAAACTATTTTTAAATAATCTAATATACTCTTATAGTATATTTTTACAAGTAGTAGAAACTGAAATTGATGGTACCAGCAACAAATGGAATTCAAACTATTCTAATGTGAATAATTGAAATTCCACTTACAGATCTTGACTGAATTAAGACAAAAAATATCATTTTTTTTTACGAGAAAAATTTTAATATTGACTTGTAAATGCTGATTATGATCGAGGGACTACTTAAATATAGATATTTGTCTATATTGATTTTATTTGGGGTATGGTTATGGCTATTTCACTTTTAATTCAGTGCATTACTTGCCATCGCTTTGTGATTATTTGTGAAATTTACTAGAAATTTCAAAGTGAAATTTGTCTTAAAGTAAATCTCACTCATTTTTTTTTCCAGTGTAATGATTTGAAAATAAGTCACTATTGGATTAATAGTAATAATTAAAAGTAGTAGTAACTAGGGATACACCTTGCACCGATGTGAAAATTTTGGTTAATACCGATAACTGATAATTCTTTATATTTGAAAGCTGAAACACGATATATTGGCCGAAAAAGTCTCACCATTAAAATCCATGTCCCAAGCACACAATTATAATATGTTCTCATTATATAATTTCTTGCGGTACCCATGTTGCACTTACAGTATTTTCCTTTCTAAAGTGATTGTGCATCTGAAATGTCTTCGCTGAAGGAAATAATAATAATCCATTATCCATTTATCTGCTTTAAGTTTTTGACAACATTTTCTTATCATGCTGATAATGATATCATTAAAAATGAACATATATCGCCCAAAACCGATACGGTGGCCGATATATCGTGCATCCCCACTAGTAACACAATGAATTATTCACATCTTTAAAAAAATATCTTACCTAGCAAAATATTATTGTGAGTATGAGCTAAAACAAACTATGTTATGTAGCAAAGTAGGTAGAAATTTCATTATTTGTTGTCTTTAATTTTATGCATCATTAAATCAAGCTAACCTGCATGCTTTATAAAAGATCACTGTCTGATATTCTGTTAATGTGAAGCTATTGGAAGTGCTTTTTTGCTTTGAGTCACAATTTTTGATGCCTGAAGCTGCGTGTTTGTCCAGATCATAAAACGAATATTAAATTATGGACATGCAAACTGTCATGTTTACAGAACGATAATTGATGGCCTTTTAAATTCAGCTTTCAGTTCAGTGAACCTTTGCCCATATCACACCTTCATTTTATCAGTTCACATTCTAGATTCATTGATTTAGGACTGGAACAAAGTTCTACCTGGTACTCCTTTAGTATTGGTTAATATAGGTAGGGGTTTGCAAAGTGACATTAAGAGTTCATTAAATGCACACTTTTTTATCAACTGATATTAATGTGCATTATAAGATAAGATTATTAGTATGAGACAGTTTTAAAATCATAGAGATCCTCTGTGAGTCTTGTGTTTCCAAACGGTTGCCCATGTATTGAGCAGATGTAAAAGCTTTTAGTGGCTCAAAGATGCAGCACTAAAACCAGGGGGCTGAGTATGATGGTCATGCATTTTGGATCTTGCCATTAGTCTATAGTGTATTTCGATGGGTCTTCAGTCTTGTAGAGACAAATAAACAATATCTTGTTTATCATGACCTTTTTTTTTTAAAGTGCGCATTGAATTATGCAGTCAGTGTCTGGGTGCTCGAGCCTGAAAGTGTGTTGTGAAGTATAGAGAAATGCATTCTCATTGTTCGTGCACTCTTCTCACTTCTCTGGGGGTCTTTGCCCTCCCCATCCAGAGACAGCCATCACGAAAAGTAGGTCACTTGAATGAAGCTGCAGCCGACTGCCCTACTGGTGGGTTTCAGAGTGTTTGAAAACAGCATGACCTCGTTCTTGCAGAGATTTCTTGAGACTGATTTTGCGGAGGCAACAAAAATTTGCTTAATTTCTGGTTTCATAACAATGTCCGCAATATGCGACAATGTTTGATTCAAGTGTGCATAGTTCAGTCCTCCTGTTTACAACTAGGACAGTGACATGGATTAGTGAGAGTCATGTGACGCATGCGCTCTTGAACTCCTTTAGGACCGCTCTCTGGGTCAGACTCAGAAACGTGAGTTGTTAATTTCCTAAATTTTAAAATTGATTTCATCAATTTGATTTGAAGTCCCCCTGCAGTCAATCATTTTATCCCGGAAACTCATCTTTGTAAATCAACTTAAATGTATATATAAAAAAGAATAATTTCTTCATGCCTTAAAGCTGCACTCTGTAACATTTTTTTGTGTGTGTGTTCAAAATTAACAAATATATATATATAATAAGCGATAGAGCCCGACCGATAAAGGATTGATTTTGAAGGCCGATGCAAATATTTTGGGGTTTTAAAATCCGATATTCCGATATATCGGCCGATATTTTACTTATTTATTTCTTTTTTTTAAACTGAACATGATAGTCACAACTTTTGTCATGCTTATTTGAGCTAAGAGAACTGATCGGGATGTTCTTTTAATTGTTATTCAAGCAATGTTTGTATCGTGACCAACTCAACGAGTGTTACCAATACCGATAGTTTGGAAAATGCCTAAAATTGGCTGATAAAATCGGCCTGCCGATATATCGGTCTGGCTCTAATAAGCTAGTACATCATGAATCCATTTTTCAGACTGTGTTTTTGTCTTATCCTCTACTGTAAACCTATAATAAGTGTTTATATTTCGATTATTTTAGACTGGCTCGGGTCGTACCTCTGCGGAGTACAACTTCATTGATTATAACAGAATTTTGTGAGATCATGATCTGAGATAAGTGATAGCTTTTTAGTGATTATAAAGGGAGCTGTCTTTCTTTTCACACATAAGAGGCTATATATAATCCATTCAGAAATATATATCAATTTATAGGAAAACACACATTGACGGGATTGGTTATTGGTTGAAGGCAGTTTTCATGTTTTTTTTTTAAACTGCCTTTGGTACACTGCAGTTATAAGAAAATACTCTGAAGAGTTTGCACATGGTTTGTCTTAAAGCCACACAAACAACAACAAAAACTTGATTTTCACCAAAGGGGTTCTTTAACCAAGAAGCCTAATATGAATTTTCATATCTAAAAATAATACTTCAAACAGCACAAACTGATCCGGTCTCACTGGGAAATGCTATTGTGAGCAGTCCTTATCAGCTAGTTTGCCTGGAGGAAGTCTGATCCCATAATATCCCATCTCTTTTCTGCTCTTGGAACACTATGTTTAGATTAATGAGCCTTCTGTGGTTTGAGTTCAGCCTGTTTTAAATGAGAGGATGTTAGTGTGGTTCTCTGTAATGACATGAGCATGGCTTGCCTTGTGGCTGGGTGTTAGAAGACTAGGGTCTACTTAACTTTAGGTTTATATTGAGGAAATCTAAGCAGGGAACCTTTGTTGTGGTCAGAGTCTAGCAGACGGACATCCGGCCAGCCTCGGAGTCGGAATCTGTGTCGATGAAATAACATGTTAAGCGAGTGTTGCCAAAATAAGTCATCTGCAAATCATCTACAGCAAACATCCTGCAGAACATTTTGTTTCAGGCAAAGTTCAAGATAGTCAATATGAAAGTAAAAGGTTTTAGCAAACTTGCATTGAGATTTGCTTAAATTCTTTCATGTAACACCTATTCTTTTTTTTGTTTTCTGTCAAAATTAAAGCTTGGTGGATTAACATTTCAAGACAGCCATGGATATTACTGTTGACATTTTACAGTTGTACACTCGTCTGTAAAATTAAATTATTATATTTTTCTTAGGGCTGCTGCCTAATTGTCAACTAAACATTAGTCTGGGAATAGAGGGTTGGTCAAATTTAAATTGGTCGGTTAGTCTCAGAAAAAAAAAAATGGACAGGAAGCGGTGATGTCATGCAGTCTGTGATGGACTGATAATTAACATGGCTGGTCCATGTGGTAATTATGTCAGTCAGGTTATTATGTCAAGTTATTTCAAAATCATTTCTAAGTATTTGTGCAGAGTGTAGAAGCTATATTAGACCGGCTCATCCACAATACTGTGGAGATGATGAATCAGCGTCGCTAATTCCATCTTTGCAGACAACTGACTCAGAAAACACTAGTTTATTTATAAATTAATAAAATGCTGTGTCACTGCAGCAAGCTTTAGATTTAAAGGCTGAAATATTATGATTATGGTCCTCTCTAAAGGAGTAGTTCACTTGAAAAAAAACTTTTGCTGAAAATTTACTCACCCCCATGTCATCCAAGATATCCATGTCTTTCTTTCTTCAGTTGAAAAGAAATTAAGGTTTTTGATGAAAACATTCCAGGATTTTTCTCCATATAATGGACTTCAATGGGAACCAAACGGTTCAAGGTCCAAAAGACAGTTTTACTACAAACTGCAAACTCTTCAAAGGGCTTTAAATGGTTCCAGACAACGAATAAGGGTCTTATCAAGGAAACAATCGCTCATTTAAGAAATAAAAAATAATAAAGTTTAAGTTTTATAAGCTCAAATGGTCGCCTTGCTCTGTTCTGTGATGCGTGCTCATGATTCTCCTGTTCAAACTCATTCATCAAAATGAACAAATCTTTTCCCAAGTCAATTCGTTCATTTTGTTCGTTGAATGATCCAAAGGACACGAAAAAAGATTTGTTCATTTTAATAAACGTTCATTTAAATAAGACCAAAAAAACAAATAAACAAAAAACATTTATGTCTAAATAAATACGGGGACGCATTTATAAAATGTGTAAAAGGAGTCAAAACAGCGGCAGGAATTCCTCCGTTGCACACAAACAAAGATCTGCTGAAAGAGATGGCATTTTCAACACCTATTCCAAACTGTAATGGGCGTAGTTCCTCTGACGAAAAACCAAGTATGGTCGAGCATCCTGTCCTTTTAAGGGTTGCTTGTGACATCATACATCAAATTCTGTTTTCTTTGGTCCGTGTTGCGTTCATATTTCATTTTCGAACCCGAGTCCCTTCGTTTGTAAGCGGAACGAGACGCACATTTTCAGCTTTCTCGGCCTGCTTGTTTGGTGCGCACCAGGGTTCGTAGGCCACTCATTCAAATGAACCGCACTAAGATTAATCGCTCCAGAGATTGTTTTAATCAAACCACACCTGCCAAATGTGAACATACCCTTACAGTGAGTTTTTTGTTGTCACTTTAATACAAATTTAGGCAATTCTGTGTTTATTTAACACTTTAAAGCAGTTAAGTGTATGACCCTGCATCTCTCGTGCTTGTGTTCTTCCTGTGTTGGTACCGTGCCCGTGGAGGAATTCTAGGGAGGAGCCTAATCTTGCCCCACTCTGTTTTTCCAGGACTCTCCCACACCGAGCCAGACAGTCGTAATCTTGCCTCCCTTTAAGCAGCCAGTCTCTACTTTCAGTGTGTGTCACTTCCTCCATCTATTCTACAGTAGTTGCAATATCCTTGTTCTATCTTTCTTTTTCTGATTTAAGCATTTGCCTATTTCTCAGCTTTAAAAAGCTTTTTTTAAGTAAGTTTTCACACTCCTCCTGCGGTGTTGAGGGTGAGTAGGGTTTGTTGGGGTCATCGACAGCGGGAGGGCATGTATGAAAGCCCTGAGACAGCAGAACACGCGGGCCCTGGCCTGTGGCCTCCGTTCGCTTGCTGTGGATTAAAAATCCTATGCAGTTTGGCGGGCGGCCAGATGCCTATGCCAGAAACAGTGTTCGGGTCATACTGCTGTCAAACAGACCATTAATGCATCTAATGCAGGGAATGTGGTCATATTAGATGCTGATTGTTGATTATTATTTTAAGTCTCTACCAAATTGTGTGTACAGAACAGGTTTTTTTATATAGTCTAACTTTTAATGCAAAGTATGATGATCAAATATGATGATTCTTTAATAAATCAATAGGCCACGCGTACTGATTGCTTCTGAATGTTATCAAGGAGGAGCAGTGGAAATACTGGAGGTGTGCTGGTGTTGTAAATACACCCCCTAATTTATTTATTTATCTATTATTTATATTAAAAATTCCCTTCTTCTTTCTTTTATAAAGAAACCCTGGTCAACCTTGCAATAAATAATCACAAACAAAAATACGATGATCCTCTTATGGTGGAACCTCTTACTGAAGTATAAAGACAAATATATTTTCTTGTATTCAGACTCATTTACAGTAAATTGATTATTTAAAAAACCCAGATACGATAGAATATAAAAAAATTGAAAATATATATATGCACATATTTGTGCTGTCAAATCGATTAATCACGGATAATCGCATCTAACATAAAGGTTTATTACATATATAGATATATTATTACAAATATTTATGTTATATATATATCTATATATATCTCACATGTCTGTATGTACACACACATGTACGTTTACGTGTGTATAAATATATTTATACAGTAGTATATATACACACATATACAGTATATTATGTAAACACAAACTTAAACAAACTTAGATGTGATTAATCCATTTGACTGCACGAATATATATATATATTAGGGCTGTCAAAACGATAAAAACTTTGTGTTTACATAATATATGTGTATAATTAATATATATATATATATATATATATATATATATATATATAATATTAAAAAAATAATATTTTTTTCTTAAATATACATGCATGTGTGTTTTTTATATATATCTAAAATAATTATACACAGTGCCCCCACATATATTATGTCAACACAAACTTTTATTTTGGATGCGATTAATCGTGAATAATCTTTTTGACAGCCCTAATATATATATATATATATATATTCGTATTCATATTCTTGTTGATTCTGGTTTCATAAAGTTATGAAAAACCCTTTTATTTTTCCAGTTTGAAATTAAGATCTTTTAAAGTAATTGAAATTTCTATAGAAATTTAAATTTTTAATTGCTATTCTTGTCTATAAAATAATTCAGCAGCTAGAAATTGCATTTTATGAAGTCTTTGAGAAGTCATGTAAATTCCTTGGACTAAAGATGTGGGAATCCTGTGGGTAGTAGCAAAGGTCACATTTACACAGTGATGGCGCGGATACAGTGCACACAGATCCACTGTAACGTTATCATAGTTTTATTCATTGTCTAAAGTGGGCAGGACAAATGGTTTGTCATTTACCAAGGAGTGTTAGCGGTTTTTCAGGCTTGTGGTCAGTGCGAGATGGACAGACATAGACAGTGTGTGGGCAGTGACTCATTGGCAGTCACACTACACTGTTGTAGCGTCTCTCTGGCTTGAATATGCTTGACCAATAAGGCACAGCAGTGTAAACTGTCCCGATGGGCCTACCACACAGTACCAGGAAGTGATTGCCCTTTAAAGAGCATGCTTTGTTTGGACACCCCCCCCCCCCCCATTTTTCCTCCATGAGTGATTTGGTAAACATTGACTGGTATCATGTCCAGTTCAACTGATCTTGGTAAGATTTTGTTTTAAAGAAATATCTTATACCAAGGTGGCATTTATATACATTAACAGTAATATTGTAAAATATTACAATTATGAATTTTAACAGACTTTTAATCTCTCTTAAAACAAGATTTGATCAAGTGGTATTCAACGGATGTCATGTAGGTTGTGAAAGATTGACAATTTTTTTGCTTAAAGGCAAATGCAGTAAAAAAACAACAACAAACAAACAAAAAAAAATTTTTTTTTTGAAGTAAGTTCACTTCAGGAGGGAGCTTGTTTAGTAAGATTTTACCAGAAATAGTTTTAGAATTTTTAACTTTATCAATTGCTGTGTTTTTTATGTTTGCTTGGTTTTAATTTGTACTTTATTTATGTAATTTTTGTATGTAATAGTCTTATTTAATGCCATGTCAGCATCTGCAACGGCATTCAATAAAACTATACAACTATAGGTTACCATAAAGTATCACTAACAGCTAGCAAGCTTTATGCACTGACAGATTTCCTAATAAATGTCCATATATGTTCCATATAAATGTTCCATATAAATTTTATTTTATATGTTGTTACATATTTCAGTAATTAACTACACAATAGTATTTTAAAAAACCCTTTGTGTTTAGCTCACCTGTTTAAAGAGCACATGTTGGGAAAAGAAATGATGTATGGAGATGCTCAAAAGTAACCAGATGAGGGCGCCATTCATCAACATTACAAACGTCATCATGTGCAGGAGTGTTTCACTGGAATGTCATCAATCACGTCATATATCCTGAATATAGACGATAACAAGCCTATATCGAATTCAACTCCCTTAGGCAAACAGTTCTAGATAATGCATCTATAGATGGCATAACGCAATAATGCTTACAGTGGGTCTTTTGCATTATTGCATTTGAGTTTTAGTGCAGTCTAAATTCCTTCTGAAAGGAGACATTTTTGTCTCACTATGTGTAAGACGACCTTTGCATCAGTCTTGCGATACAAACGTATCCACTTCTGTTTCTTTTTTTGTGATGTAACGTTTGACAGAAATTCTCTCTCTCTCTCTCTCTCTCTCTCTCTCTCTCTCTCTCTCTCTCTCTCTCTCTCTCTCTCTCTCTCTCTCCCCTTTTGGTCCTTTTAAGTCAAAAGCTGTGGCAAATGACATCAGTGTATGAAGAATCTGTATTTTGTGGCCCGTACCTGTCACATAATAGCCCATCGTCTAGCGTTTCCATGTAACGTTTATGACACACGCTCTTTAGGCAGTCAGGCAGTGGCTTTCCAGAGCGTTCTTGAGAGTCCAGCCATCTGCCAATCGGAGCTTCAGCGCGCGAGGAGGACGAGGGGGAAATACGAGAACGGGAAAGAAAAGAAGAGAGGGACTGTTCGATATTGAACCGGACACATGTTGAGTTAGCGGACCGTTCCTGCTCCCTCCGCCTCCCTCGGCGGATTCGCAGACTGCTTTTGATTCCCGAGCAGGGAAAACGGTTTACCTTACGTTCGATAACCCCGTTTGAACCATGGACTCGAATAAAATGGTAGGTGTAACGTTACGATGTTGATGTTTAGCGGGTGTTGTTCATCTACACGTTTTGGGGGGTGGGGAGGGATTCGCGCTTGGCTGTTCGCGGGGTTGTTTTGTATCGAGGATTTTCTGTTTTGGGAGTACCAGCCCTGTATTTGTTTACCTTTAAGGTTGTTACCATTGCGAACGTTCACTCCTTGGACCGTTACGTTTAAACAAGTTGCAGCGGTCTCGCGAAATAGTCGTTTGCCCATTATAGTCAATTTTGGGCTCATTAACTTCCCAAAACATTCCAGGGTTTTAGGGAGTCACAGCGAGTGTGCTAATATGTCTTGCTCTTGTCCGTGAGATACTGCGTTTAAATGGACCACTAGCTAACTTAATGTCTGAACGTTTAGTCAACAGAAACGCACGATTTGTTTTTATCTTAAATTGATAGTTCAACCCAAAATACTAATTCTGTCTTAATTTAGGCTACTTACCTTCATATGCCTGTATTACCATTTCTTTCTTGCAATACAAAAGCAGATGCTAGATAGAATGAGTTACCATTCACTTTCATTGTATGAAAAAATACTCAATGAATGTAAATGTTGACTTTGAGACTACATGCTCTTAATATTCTTCCTAAGATCACCTTTTGTTTTTCGCAGAAGAATAATAGAGGGTTATTACATTGATGATGAGTCTTTTTTTGGTGAACTGTCCTTTTAAATGTGCTGCTAATACAAACCTTGGGGTTTGAGTGTCACACAACTCGATTTTGTGGACTTAAATGTTGTATTTTGACTTGAGTGGCTCTTTTGATTCTTGTAGGATCTGAGACAGTGTCTGTACCTTTTTTGGACACATGATTCACTGTTTTGACTTGAATCGCTGCATCCCCCATTCTGCTTTGACTCCCAACCTGCTATCAACAATGTGCGTGTGATATCTGCTTGTTCTCAAATCCCTCATGTCATGCTCTGCTTGACAATGCTATGAAAACATGTTTTTACTTGAGTGGGGTCCAGGGATCCTCACTGGAGTTTTGTGTCTGTGTGTTTGTGCAAGCCACGACGAAGCTCAATCGAGCTTTATGGAAAGTCGATGATTAATGTAATTTGCAGAGAAGCAGGAGCAGTGATTGGATTTTATCTGCGTCTTCTGGGTTTACTGAGCTTTTGATGTGGCCTCAAAAGCCATAAATCATCTGCCAAATGATGCTGCTGTTACAGATCTGCAGTCCTTTTGGCCTAAACCAAAAGGAAGAAACTCCACTTATCCATCTCAGGTGTGTTTAGTTGGTGACAAAAAGGACCTGAGACTCGATGCATTTCTTTTAAAAACATTTTTTGGCAGTTTTTAGTCAACCTACCTCTTCATTTATTTTTGTAACTTCTGCATTTGGCAGATGATTTTATCCAAAGTGTTTCTTACAATGTAATGTGCATACATTTTATCAGTTCATGCATTCCATGGTAACTAAACCAATGAATTTGGAATGAAAAAAACATGCACTATCTTAATAAATTTTTATTTTTGCTTTGAAATGCAGAGAATATAAATACATTTCTAACTAACCAGAGAAAAACAACAAAAAACATTTTTTTCTCATCCAGAAGAACGAACCAATTAGTTTTTAATCTCTGAAATACATTTTAGCTTGAATACACGTTTAAAACAGCAATACACATTATAATTAAGGAAATTAATTATACTCGTCATCATGAAATGTCTGCTCCGATGATAACGCCAAAAAGAAAGAGAAACATCAAAACTTAAGGAAAAAAAATAAGCATATTGCTAGGTGACATCAACATGCATTTAACATTCTTACAATCACCAAATTAAGCTGTTAAGTTCTGTTCTGTTTCAGTTGAACAGCTCTAACTAACCAAAGTAAAACCTTTAACGTTTCAATAATTAAATTAAACTCTCTGAATTGCAGGTAATCATTAAATTAAGTTCAGCCAAACTCTACATTGATGTGTGTTTACAGTATATATCGACAGTATTGTCTCTTGGAAGGGAAGGGGCGGATATTATAATCGTAAATTGCAAAATATTTTAATCGGCTATTGAAATATTCAGTAGACTTCAATGCATTTATTGTGTTATTGATAATAGTGCATTAATTGAGGATCCTTTTGCATTTGATGTAGATTTGCTCAACTGGTCAAGTATTGCTGCTTAATAAAAAACTGGTTAAGGTCATATCAACTACCCTTTTACATCGGTGCAAAATTGAAGCGAGTGCAGTCAGGGTTGTTCAGTCTTAACTAGGTGTTTACTGAGTGTTCCTTGCGAGAGGAAGTTTGAGTCATTCGAGTAAAATTTTAAAATTGTCTTTAAAAGGGAAGAAAAAGTGTTTTCATAACGCAACACACACAGCCTTTCACTTCAGTGACCTTTAAAAGGGGTGGAGTTGTTTGCAGGAGACTGCGTTAGCTGAAAAACACTGGTGGCTAAGTGTGAGCATCAATCCCCACACTCATCAACATGGCATGAAAGTAGAAGCGTGTGTATTTTCTTATAGTGGGTGTGAGAGTTTTGGTGTTTCATGGTGTTCAGACCTGATCTTGAGAACAGAGGACCAGCTCAGGAAGTTCTGAGGTATTTTTAGTTCTTTCAACTTTTACATGACACCACACTTCAGAAAAAGCTGAAGAGAAACCACAGGCCAATACCTACAGTATGTCAGCAAGCAGTACTTCTTCAAAAGATGGTGCACTTTAAACGTGCAGCCTATTCTCTGAACCCCCTCAAAGTGGGAGATTACCCAAAATGGGAAGCTGGGAAAGTTGTTTGGTTTGGCTGCAATGCCCTTTGGAGGACTGTGGGTAGAGTCTGCATTCTTTAGTGAAGTGGATATGGGAAAGTTAGGGTGATCCAAGATAAAGAAAATACTTCAGAAGACCCCCCCGTGAAACTACCTCTGAAACTATAGACCATAAAGAACATGTCATGACCCACAATTTGATTACCGGTCTATCTTTAGCATCCGAATTCCGGATTTGACAGGATGGGTCAATAGCTTTGTTTCCTGAGAATTTAACTTTAACGCAATTTAACGCAAAATCGAAATGTCTCATAAAACATTTGCAAATAAAGCAGCGTTTTCATGTGTTCAGGAGAACAAAATTGTCACTTCCTAGGAAATTGTTGTAAAATATCTGGATTAAAATTGGAAGTTGCTGCAATAATGGAAGCCACTGTAGCTCTTTTTCCCTACTTCATAAATGACTTGCATCTCGGAGTGCAGATGAAACTCAAGAAACGCTGTCATAAGTTTTTTTTTTTAATGCAATATCTCAAAATTCGCATAAAAAGAAGTGGAAGGAAAATAACTCTAATTGATCAATAAGAATTTAATATTTTAACTTGCTGCGGCTGCGCACAATCAATCAAGCTTTTGTCATTTTTCGAGCTGTTCAAGACGGATTATTATTTTTATTTTTATTATATTTTTTACAAAAACATAATGATATTTCTTTGATAAGTGTTTTAGGACATTCACCTGACTGACATAACATTAGATATATTTCTATATTCATGAATTTTCAGCATCATTACTCTAGTCTTCAGTGTCACATGATCCTCAGAAATCATTCTAATACACTGATTTGCTGCTCAAGAAACATTTCTTATAATCAGTGTTAAAAAAGTTGTGCTGCTTAATGCTTTTGTGAAAACAGTCATGCAATTTTTGCAGTATTCTTTCTTGAATAGAAAGTGAATAGAAAGAACAGCTTTTAATATAATAGGAGCAGGGACTTCTATTTAAAATAAATTATTTGTAACATTTTATAACACAAATGTCTTCTTTGGTCAATTAAAATAAAAACTAAAATTTCTTTAAAAAAAACTAAAATCGTACTCACACCAAACTTTTGCACAGTAGTGTTTATATAATTGTTTTTGATAATAATAAAGATGCGTACACTCGCATATATTCAAGGAGGAATGTATTAAGGATTTTTTTTGATGGGCCACATGACATTTTCCTTTTTTAAACTATTTCCTTTTTTTTTATTCTGGGCACTCATACTTGCTACTTATTCACATTCAAGCATCCTATCTCCCTCCCCCAAAACATCAAAGTTCAGCTGCACAATTTGATAAATCAATATAAACTAGCCATCCACTAATGATTTCTCATAAGATCCCAGCATGGGTTAAAGGATAAAGCTCAATATGAGGAGCGCTATTTCCTTACAGTGTCCTCTCCAGGCAGATGGGTCACATGAGGACATCTGGCCTTAATATCCCTGTTGTGCATTACTCACGTCTAAGATCCTATTGATTTGATTGATACCGTCCCTTTGGCAGTTCTGTGCAACATGTCAGAATGGTTCTCAACGCAGATGTTTGCAGATCATCCGTCACATATGCTTTGCTTAACAAGCTTGTGTCAGCCCCATATAGAAATAGTGCTACAGTAATTAAGTGTCTAATGGGTTGATATTGCTGTAGGCGAGGGATTGAATAAACTACTTGTGGCATAACAAGCTGTTAGAAGAGCTTGCTTTGAAATGCAAAAGCAGGATATTTAGTTCTCACTATGGTTACAAGAGAAGAAATAATAAAGCAATTGCATCGTTGCAACGGTTTTAGCCTATATAATTGTAAATGAGTCCACAAATTACTGTTTTTCTTCTATCCACGCTCTTATAATGAATAAAGAAAGTAATACAGAATGGTATGATGATGAGTAAATAATGACAATTTTATTTTTGGGTGAACTATCCATTCGAGCCTAATGTATCGTATTTGATATGTAGATTTATAAGGCCTCTAAATAATCAAAATGTGAAAATATGTACACAATGTTTTACATGCCATCTGTCGTCTGATTAAACATCCGACTCCTTTTCAGTATTGTGTTCAGTATCAATTGTAAAATTTCAACAGTATCTACAATGTTGGTGGCTTTTTTTATTAGAATACACTGTTTTTTTAATTAGAATACACTGTTTTCAACTTTTTATTGATTTATTTATTGGTTTGTCCAGTGAAAATTTTGGCAGGGCAAGTAAAAATTTGAACCACTGGCTCAACCAATCCCTAGCATTGAAGCCATTCATTAAGTGGTTATCACTTCATCTTATCATTCGCCTGTGCTGTGAGAGATGGGTCCGGGATACCAGTAAATATACTCGCCAGTGCCAAGAGGCCTGGGCAGCTGGCACAACTCATTCACACAGACGACAAAGTCTCAGTGTGAACAAATTAGGTCACACCTCTCCTCACACTGGCATTATGTTCTCTTAGACTCTTTAGCTGCTATGTGTATCTAGTGCTTTTATTTGAAGGATTTAATGAAAATATGTTGACCTAATTTCTACTGATCACTTTTTTATAGACTTAATGGCTCATGGTCCGTTTTAGTTATATGTTATGTGCTCTGAATTGGTTGTTGCAGAGGGATGAAAGAAACCTTTAGTGCCTTTTTATGCATAGAGGCCGGGACACACCAAGCCGATCATCGTCAGGGCAATGTCGAACCGTTTTTGAGCGTCGTTCGTCTTAGTTTTTCTTGTCGTTTTACTGTGTGCTCTGTTTGAAAGCCGTATGGGTTTTTTGGGCCCTTAGGTGAGAACGAGAACTCTGATTGGCTGTTCAGCTTAGCGAACGAATCAGTGCATGAGGATAAAAGCGAACGTGATGAAAGCGAGAAAAGGGGTGGGGGGGGGAGGGTGGCCTAAAAAAGGCTTGATCAGAAGGTTGTAAAAAAGGCTTGCTCCCTCCTCCCTGAAGGACATCAAAACAAGATGGGATAATATGAAGCTTTACCTGTAAATAAGAATAATCAGAGGGCTATTGTGTAATTCACACTCAGGGCTGGTCCATGTACGTATTTTTACAACCTTCTGTCTTTTCTTCATCCTTTTCATCATGTTTGAGATCACAACGGTGACTTAATTAGATGCTCATCCCACAGATCCATCTTTTCTACACAAAGCCATGCCTTGTCACCTTTAACAGTGTGTCTTGCAGCAGAAGCCGGCACAGGGAATGAGGGCTGAACGCTGTGTGTGTACAATGACACTTTTATATGCACTACAGCATTCTTTCTCTCAGCATCCCTGCCTGACTTTCCTGTCAGGATGATCCCTGGTCTCTTCAACAAAAATGTTTCAGGTTTATTTTTGCTCTAAAGTATATGCATCAATATTTCCAAAACCTAAACTGCCATTCAAAAGTGGTTTGCTATTATTTTTTACAGTAAAAACACTATTATTATGAAATATTATTACTATTTAATACTAATTATTTTCTAATATTTTGTTATATATTTTAAAGTGGATATTATTTATGTGATGGCAAAGCTGAATCGCCAGAATCATTAATCCATCAGTCACATGATCCTTCAGAAATCATTCTAATATGCTGATTTGCTGATCAAAAACACTTCATAATATCAATGTCGATAACAGTTTTTTTTGCGTGTGCAGAAACCATGATGCATTTTTATCCCAGGATTCTTTGATAAATAGAAGGTTAAAACGAAAAGCATTTATTTGTAATAATGTAAAAGTCTTTACTCTTACTTGATCAATTTAATGCTTTCATGCTAAATCAAAGTATTAATTTCTTTACCAAAAAAAAAAAAAATGCTAATCTCAAACTTTTAAAGGGATACTCCACTTTTTTTTGGAAATAGGCTCATTTGGAATGGAAGTCAATGAGACCAGAAACTGTCTGTTAACTGATATTCTTCTAAATATCAGAAAATCGTCTGAATTGATTGGAAAACGGTAAAACCCAACTGCTTAACTCTGGGGGAGTGGTAAAATGAGCCTATTTCCAAAAAAAGTGGATTATCCCTTTAAATGGTAGTGTAGTTTAGAACATTGCTAACTTAAAAATGTTCCTAATAGTTTTAGCTATCTTACGCAATTTTGTTTCACATGGATGCGATTTATGAATTTGGCTCAAAACACTTTTTGGACAACTTTTGCCATCAAAGTACACTGGTACTGCCTTTTAGAACTGTTATTTTATAATTAAAGTATGTGTCGGGTCCAAATAAAAGGAGATTCTAGCATTTAGAGGAAGTGAAGTGAGACTAAGAGACTCAACAGCCACACCTTAATTGGCTTATGCAACCATTTGCATTATCTGATGGGCCGTTAAGGGTTCATTACGTTCAGCTGACCATGACTGAATATGTGATGCTTGTTTAAACAGGAACACCGTTTATTATGCGTTCCTGCTTATGTTGGGAATTTACCTAGAACTGATGGTGATTTGGCATAAATGAGAGGAACAGGAAAGAGACGGTATGTTGAGAACATATGGCTAGTGCTTTCTCAACAACTCTCAAGTTTTTTCAGCTTCAGAGCTCTCAACAAAATGAGCATGGTATGGATGAGAGATGAATCATAAACCAGGAGGATGTAGCCCAAGCTAGTGTTTTAGGTCATGCTGCCTGTTAAACCCTCCTTGAGCTAAACTTCATTAGTATTCAGTGGTGGTTGCACAGCGGTGGTTAAAGTTGCTCAATAAGGCTCCAGTGAAACACTAAAACTCACTGTTTCCCTCAGCACACAGGAACACTCTTCTGTTATGAGTTGCTTTTAATACCCCAAATTAATTTTCCTTCTCTCTTTCTCTTCGACAGGCAGTGAGCATCAACAAAGCCATCAACACACAGGAGGTTGCTGTCAAAGAGAAGCATGCCAGGAATATCCTTGTTGTCTGTGTTACCCTGAAAGAGAAATACTGTATTAAAGGAGAACTCCAGTCAATTTTAACATTGAGCTCATTTTTTGTTCATTTGGAGTGCTGTCAGTACAGAACACAAAATTGGTGTTTCCTACACCATGTTATCCTCTTTTTTTTTACATTTGCACCCTGTTGACTTCAATGGGGCAAGTTCTAAACCTGCTTTTAGCCTCTTAACGTCCTTGATTTGTCATTACAAGTGCACAGCCATGTGAGTGGTGTTATTACGAGTGACCACGGTCAATCTGACTGCAGTAGACGTGAAAGATAATAATAAAAATGATGTTAATTCAGCCAGCTCACATACCTGTATTTACTTGTTTTCGGTCGAAGTCCAAAGTAGTCGATTGTCGAGTTGATCATTGCATCATTGCAACTGCCATGTGATTGGTTGATTAGATAATTGCCTTAATGAGAAATTGAATAGGTGTTCCTAATAATCCTTTAGGTTAGTGTGTATATATAATATATAATTTATTTTTTTTGACATTGAACTCCCAACTTTTTAGATACCTTAATCTAAGATACTTGGTACCATACCAGTACACTGGACAGACCAATCATTTGGCCATTATCAGCATCTGATTTTGAAGCATCTGGATTAAGATGATTCATAGATGCAGACTTTAAACAGCGTATCCCTCAGTTTTGTCCTTGACTGCTGTCTTCACCATGCATATTGGGCACGCATCATGAGAAAGGGGCTCACACATTCTGGCTTGCAGTCAACCGCCTGCCCCTTTCCAGCAATGCGGTTCTCTGCTGGAAATTTTGCCACGTCTTCCACAAGCTGCTGAGGGACGGCCATCCAAGCGTGAGTACATGCAGCCATATTATGTCTTAGACGTCTACTTCCACCTCACTCTCACTTTCTCTCAGTCTCTTGATATCTGCTTCTCTCTTTGATTTTTCTCACACACTCAAAACAGCTCCCCAGAGTAAATGCAGCATGCATCAGTGACACGTGATGTGTGTGTAATCCAGATTGAACTATCCCACATTGAGCTCTGTTGCAAAAAATGTAAACTGTTGTCTAGTTAGACAGCTTTTTAAGGCATCATAGGCACACACCTGATTCAAAGTCTGTTCAGAAAGATAGGCAGCAACATTATGACCATTTCAAACCAGCACTGCAAATAACCTATGCGGAGTCAGCACCACAACACATTGTACATACTGAGAACTATCATTAAAAATAGTTCAGTCTTATTAAAAAGAAGTCTTTTACTATGCATTTGTATTAGATTATTGCGCTTTCAGCTTTGCAACATGCTAACTACAAACTCTTATTGGAATCAATTGCAAGTCAAGTCTCCCTTACATTTCACATAAGGAGATCTGGTAGCTGGTTTATGAAATATTCCAATTCATATTCCAGTTCAGGCCATTAGTAGGCCTGACAGACAGGATACGCTGATTTTCCCGAGTGAATTCTGGTAAACCTGGTAAAATAAGATATATTGGTACCTTGTTTAAGATCTGAGGTACCAGTGTGTAAGACAGACAAATTAATCTGTCAATATTCGGCCACTTTGAGGTTGTTTGAGGTTCTTCCTGGGATTACCAATAACAGAAGATTTATTTCATTTTAATTAATTTATTTTATTTTAGGGTAATATCATGAGGAGGTATCTTTTTTATTGTAAATATCAAGAAATTAAAAAAATGCTTGTATTTTATTTTAGGTATCTAATTTCACATGGTATCTATTTTTTAGTTTATTTTATTTTGAGTTATCTCATTTGTGGGTAATAGCTTAGGGTTTATTTTATTTTCTGAAATGCTGTCTCAACTCTTCCTGTCTCTCTCTGTCACCTCAGGTCATTAAGGACTCCATGCGGCACAAGGCAGACCTGAACGACATGAGCAGGATGTGGGTAAGTGCACGAACACAAGTTGTGGCTGCTGGTTTTAATGATTTCCAACTAAAACAGAGGCTCGCTCAATATAACTTGCTGTCATTATTGAATGTGGCCTTGTCGAGCTCCCTTGAGTTTCCATCTCATTGTGGAAACTGTCAGTGTGTCAGTCAGCAAGCTATTTGGTTATTGCTGATTGACAGCTGAATAGCTTGGCATTCTGTGTATGAGTCAGACACACTAACCTCAGCACAGGGATGATCTGTAATTAGCGAGCTATGATGTGAGCATGTGTTTGTCACTCTGGAGGAATGCTTACAGAGCTTGTATGTTATGAGGTACCAGTCAAACGCCCCTGATATCTTGTGAAGCTCACTTCATGTATATATATCTAATAGATCAGACAATATATGCCAAATCATATTTTGGTTACTTTCTGTTTATTCCAATATACTGTGTATTTCTCTCAAATAGCATAAATAGGTCTGTATACACATTTATATACAGTTATTACATTACAGTCACATTACAAATATGCAGTGTAGGGCTGCATGATTTGGGGGTAAATCTAAATGCAATTTTTCTGATTTAAAAAAAACAAACAAAAAAAACCATTGGCTTTCCTGTGTTTGTTTTTAGGGATGCACACATTTTGGATTTATAGATCAATTTATATATAATAATATTGTTATATTACTAAATAAAAATATTAAAATAATATATATATTACTAGTAATAGTTCACTGTAAAATAAAAATTGATTTTTTAAGAAAATGCTATAGTAGTAGTTGTAATTATAATAGCTTCAATACATTATTTGTCAGAACAATCACTCTTAAAGCTTCTCTTTTGTTGACAACAGAAGGTTTAAAGACACTTTTTGTTACATATTTGGGAAGATAGTTGAAGTATGTTGCTTTCCAAAATGCATATTATAAGTATCCCAGATGCAGTGATGGAGTTCATGGAGCTGCGTTTACGTTGAACCGAGCAGCTTTGAGATTCATTGTGCAGTGAGTTTTGAATGCCGTTTCTTGTTGATTTTTATCTTGATTGCCAGCAATGTAAGTGTTTCTGATCTAGTTTACGATCAACTGTGTATCGCCAGCCAACAGGAAGTGTCAGATGGAACATGCTGAGTTGCATCTTTTGTTTATTGGAAAGGCCTTTATTTGCATCCCTTTGAGTATTCGCTGATAACATGGCGCAGGATTAGACTCAGGAGAAACATTTCCTGTGAACAACTCTGCCTCCTTCCTGTTATGATGTCACAGTAAGTGGTGAAGGGAACAGGAAGTGAAAGAATGAGATCATTATCTTGATATGCAGCTGGCCCTTTTATGGGTGTACCCCAAACATGTCAACGCATACACAACCTGACCTTAATCTGCCCTTAATGACTCATACTTTGAATTGTGAAGTGAGCTGATGAGCTGAGAATGATAAAAGGACTCATTAGAAGCTACTGCTGCTTTGGAAAGGAAACAACATCATTTCCTTTTTAAGCATTTAGTGTTTTTCTTGCCCTCACACTTCGTTCTCTCTTCTTAGGGTCATCTGAGTGAAGGCTATGGGAAGTTGTGCAGCATCTACCTCAAACTGCTCATTACCAAAATGGAGTTTCACATCAAAGTGAGTCCAACTGAGCCCTTGAATTTGATTTCAGCAAAACATCCATCTTCTTATTCTCCTCCGCACATCTCCTCACAATCTGCTGTTGCCCCCCCCCCCCCCTAAAATAAATAAAATAATAAAATATTAAATAAATAAAATATATATTGTTACTGAGTCGCTGTTTTGATTTATATAGGCAAATGCTTAATAGTATATGATTGGATCATTATTGTAGTGATAATTATGTTTCTAGCATGTTATATGTTTTTCTCTTGATGGAAATAACATCAAAACATTTCTTTCCACCAAGAGTGCATACATTTTTGGTTAAAATCTTGTATTGACAATGCAAGAGTCAAGCAGTCTGTAAAGTCTCCTCCAGCACATTCCAAATACTTTCAATGAATTTAAAGCTACACTCTGTAACTCTTTTAGTTTATTCTTAGCTAAAAACACTTTAAAAATATATGTGCTCATTAATGTATATTTACTTCGTTCAAGTAATAAAGTATTCTCGTGAGTGTATAATATGCCATTGGAAATAGATACGGGTAAGGGGTTCTAATGTCGGTCGCCATGTTGCCCCTCCGTCTTGAAAGTACATTAGCCAACGAGGGACATACCCGTTAATTCAAGCTTCGCCTTTCGCGTTTACGTTTGAGTTAACACTCATGGACGAGGTCGAACTGGAAGCCACGTTAATCTTGGACTATATTGGCCACCGTAGGAGTTAAAACGAAATCGGAATTGAGAGGAACTGAAACTAATATTCACTGGATGTTCTTATACCTTTTCACCGCTAGATGGGAGTAAAAATCACACAGTGTAGCTTTAAGGTCTGGACTAAGAGGTGCTGATTAATTTGTGTAAAAGTGATTCTTCATGCTCCCTCCCAACTATTTTCACAATTTGAGCCAAATGAATCTTGTCATCCTGGAATATGGCCATGATGTGTCTTCCTACATGGCTATTTAAAGGTGCAATGTGTAAAAAATTTGAGTATCTATTAACAGTATATATTTGTATATATTGTCAAGCCATTTCATGCTGTCAGACTCTAACAAATATTATACCTAACCCACTTGCTTTCCTAGAATCCTCGTTTCCCAGGCAACCTTCAGATGTCAAACAGACAGCTTGATGAGGCGGGTGAGAACGACGTCAATAATTTGTGAGTATTGCTTTGTTTCTCACAAGCTTTGTGTTTACTCACTCTGTTTTTGTTTTTTTTTAAATAAAGCTCCGAAATTGCTCTGTCTGTTTGTGGAATGGGACTTAATCATGTTTTTTTTCCCTCTCAACACGTGTAGCTTTCAGTTAACGGTGGAGATGTTTGATTACTTGGAGTGTGAGCTGAATCTATTCCTCGGCGGTAAGTTTAAGGTGGAGGGCCAGTGTTTAAACACCAGCAAAGTCCTTTCACTTGCCGGTCATTTTAGTTCTGCCTATTTTCTAAGTTAGATAGTAGAATTACAATTACAATCTCTGAAATCTGAAATCTCTGTCAAGATTATATGTGAAGTGAGCAATCTCAGATCACACAAAATGTGCATTCTAGAGTAAAAAAACAAGGGACATCTCTATTGGTAAAGATATATCTGCTGAAAATGCAGTATAATCTAGATGTCTGTGCTGTAGGCATTAGAGAGTTGTTGGCTGAAACAGCTCCCTGGCACAGGAAACCACACCTCTGTGTGCTGAGAAGACGGGATCTCACAGGAGCCTGCATCACTGATCACCAGAGAGACGGGGGGAGGGAGCATGGGCATGAATGTGAATGAGGAAGTGGGCAATGAAAGGGATAGATTGAAAAAAAAAATGGGAATGGAGTGAATGAGGGATTTATAAAAAGAAAGAATGTTACTTACCGATTGAGAATTGAAGCAGTTTAGGGTGTTTTGAAAATGTTTATATTGCTCCTATTATTATTTTGCGTTTATGTTTGTTTCTACAGTGTTCAGCTCGTTGGATATGTCTCGTTCCGTGTCAGTGACTGCCGCGGGTCAGTGTCGTCTGGCCCCTCTTATACAGGTCATTCTGGACTCTAGTCATCTGTACGACTACACCGTCAAACTGCTCTTCAAGCTCCACTCATGTGAGTCCATAAACTACATCTCTCTCTCTTAACACACACACACACACACACAGAAATCACCAAACTGACCCATTGTTAAACCACGCTTTTCAATCTGCCCATAGCTGAGGAAACACCCTGGAAAGCTTTTTTTTTTTTTTCTTTAATCATAACTGATACTTTACTAATAACTACTATTGTAATACAAGTCATGTTCTAATGTTAATTTATTGTTAATGTTTTATTACATATTATATTAGATTTTTATTTAGTTATTTATGATTATTATTTTAATTCTGAAATATTTTGCGGTGGGATAGTTTTAATTGTTGTTTTGTGTTGTTTCTTTGGATATTATACAAAATGAAATGAAAAAAGAAAACTCAACCAAGTTGGTTACTAATGGAGTGGGACATTTTCTTTAGCTTTTCCTTGTTGTGATGGGTATTCTCTTGTACTCCAGGTCTGCCAGCAGATACTCTGCAGGGCCACAGGGATCGCTTCCAGGAACAGTTTAAGAAGTGAGTCTGTCAGTCACGAGCCAGATTTGAGTCACACAGACTGCCACTATTTTAATCTTTTGTCATCTCTCTCTCTTTCTTTTTTCTCTCTCCAGGCTGAAGAGTCTGTTCTATCGCTCCAGTAACCTGCAGTATTTCAAGAGACTGATTCAGATCCCACAACTTCCTGAGGTGAGACTCCTGCATACCAAACAGATTTCTGCCTGACCCGAGTCCAAAAATACAGCTAGTGGAAAGAAATTATGCAACTCATTTACATATCTGCCTGCTTAGTTTGCTAGCGTCAGGATTTTTCGGGCTGTCCTATAAAACATTTTTCTTAGATTTTCATGACATTTCTCATCATATAAATTAACATTAAACATTTCATTTTTGTTTGAGCATTTTGACCAGCCCTTTATAATGACATTGGCTCAACCAATTCTCCCGACCAATAGCATATGAGGGAAATGTTTTGGGAAAACCTGAAAATAGATTGCATTAGCTTCAAGGATTTGTTCTTTTTGTCATCATCTGAAATCTTTGCTTGTTGTTGGCATTAGTGTTGGCATTATCTATAATTTTTTCAAAGGCTGGATCCAAACTGGAACTGGCTTCCTTTATTATAAAAGTTCTCCTTTTCTCTATAGAATCCGCCAAACTTCCTGCGGGCATCAGCCCTGTCCGAGCACATCAGTCCAGTGGTGGTGATTCCAGTGGAGTCTTCGTCCCCTGAAAGTGAACATGTAGTAGAGACAGAAGACCTGGTGGACACAGACATCCCCCCTTTGCCGGTACCACACCTGATCTCATTATCGAAAGCTCTCATGTATTCTTTCTTTGAACATGAGCATCTAAAGATTTATCTCCATTAGAGCGTTGTGGACAGCAAATTCGACGACTTTTTCGGCACCTCGGCTGCCACAGACCCGTTCAACTTCAGTCAGAATGGCATGCGCAAAGATGATAAGTAAGTTTTGAAGATAGTGGACTATAATTAATAATAATAAGGAGCTCTTTGAGTTTATAAGATCATGATGAATCTGTATCTCTCACCTCAGAGACCGTTTGATCGAGCAGCTCACAGCAGAGCTACAGGCCCTGAAAGAGGAGCTGGAGTCCTTCAGATTGGAGGTAATGTGCAGGAGATTAGAGCAGAGGATGTAATAATATACATACACCCACACAATACCATTCTAAAGTGTGGTGCCAGTAAAAAAAACAAAACATTTTTTCAGATAGGACATATTCAGTTGCTACAAAAGATTTGTCTTTTAAATGAATGCAGTTCTGTTCATCAAAGAATGTTTAAAAATGCAGTTTCCACAAAAGAATTAAGCAGCAGAACTGTTTTCAACATTGATAATAATGTTTCTTGTTAAAATTCTGAAGTAAGACTGGAGTGTTGGCTGCTTAAAATTCAGCATTTTCAAATGGATAAAAATAGTAAGCAGCTATTTTTTTAAGGGGATAGTTCACCCAAAAATGAAAATTAGCCCATAATTTAATCACCCTCAAGTCATCCTAGGTGTATATGACATTCTTGTTTCAGACGAATACAATCGTTATATAAAAAATGTCCTGACTGCTTTATAATGGCAGTTTCTGTTTTTAAGTCCATAAAAGTGCATCTATCCATCATAAATGAACTCCACGTGGCTCCGTGGGGTTAATAAATGCCTTCTGAAGAGGAGCGATGCATTTGTGTAAGACAAATATACATATTTAAAACTTTACTAAGTAAAATAATTAGCTTCTGACCAAACAAATATAAAGGCTGCACTTAAGTCTAAGCGCATCTTGTGCGAGTAATGTGACGTACTGCTGATATTTCTTGCACAAACTTATCGCTTCACTTCAGAAGACCTTTATTAACCCAATTGAGCCATGTGGAGCACTTTTATAATGAATGGGTGCACTTTTATGAGCTTCAAAATAGAAACAACAATTCACTGCCATTATAAAGCTTAGAAGAGTCAGGACATTTTAATATAACTCAGATTGTTTTCGTCTGAAAGAACGATCAGATATACCTAGGATGACTTGAGGGTGAGTAAATAATGGGTTAATTTAAAGTAAATTATCCCTTTAAATTACGAAATTACTGTTTTTACTGTATTTGATCAAATAAATTCAGCCTTGCATAAACTGAAAGAGAAAAAGTGATATGTCAATGATTAATTTGGCCTGTCTCAGAGTGGCCGTCTTTGTCAAGCACTACGAGGGCGTGTGAACGAGCTGGAGGCGGAGCTTGCAGAGCAGACTCACCTGAAGCAGCAGGCGCTGGGTGAGAGCGAGTTCCTGAGGGTGGAGCTTGACGACCTGCGCCGGGTCAAAGAGGACACGGAGAAAGAGCAGCGCAGCCTGAGCGAAATCGAGAGTAAGAGTTACAATATCTTTGTCGGAAAAAGTTACATTGAACTTTCTTTACTTCATATATTGTATTTGAAATTAGATGTTCTTATTAAATGACCCCGTTAGTCTTTAAAGGTCTTGGAATGACGTTTTTTGAATTTAGGGGTTCAACACATCCCATTGCTCTGTTCTTCTGTCCTAAATCTAAAAACATCTTTCCTTCCTTTTTGATTTATTTACTCTAACTGGTTCAAAATGGTTGCTTTTTTAGAAAGCCAGTTAATCCTTTATGATCACTATACAGAAGCAGCACGTTTTATGGACTGAACCCTCAGCACCACTGAACAGCGTATACTATATATTCTAATCAAATATTGTATTTGTGTTTTTTGTAGGAAAAGCACAAGCAAATGAGCAACGCTACACCAAGCTAAAGGAGAAATACACAGAGCTGGTCCAGAGCCATGCTGACCTGCTGAGGAAGGTAAATTGATGTCCTCACATCTCCATTCAATCACACAGGGTGTATATGGATATTTGTAATTTATGTAGATAAATTAAATGTAGGGTAAGCAGTATTTCAAAAACACTGTTGGACAGTGTTGATGTTTGAAATCAACCCAAACACACGCCTCTTTTTATTGCTCCGCCTCTAAAACTCGCACTCCAATCTTAACCGCCCTGCGCCGTGTTGGCCTCGGACCACAATCCACCTGCATGTGAGGTGAGTGCACTAACAATGACGCTAAACACCAAGAGTGGATGTCTGTTTATCATAGCAGAAGCAAAACCAAATAATGCGTCATGAAAAGTAAAGCGCAGCAGGTGAACGAATGACAAGGAAGCACCAAAGAAATGTACGTACAGTACACAATAGTTATTACAAACAATAATTCATTGTTAGTTGCCAACAGCACAGCAGCACTAGACAAACAGTGACACTCAAACCCAGTGTTACTCACATGTGGAGCGGAATCAAAGCAACCTGTTTTCAGGCCTTCAGCTCTGGAAAGGTTTTCTAATAATAACAAGGGTCCTAAAACTCTTGCCCAGTCATAACCCTTCATTTTCCAGTGATTTCTTCTGAGCTTTTCTCTTTTTTTTCTTTGTGTCTCATGATCTCTATTTCTGCAATCTTTCTTCAAAGCTTCCTCGTGCTCGTTCACTCTCCTCTATCATCATACACCCCCTAATGCTGATTGGCTAGACACTTTGTTGTTGTTATGTTCATGTGTCGGTCCGACTAACTTCCAAACATCGTTTTTCAAATACTGCTAACCCCACCTTTAAAGGGATACTCCACTTAAGTTAAACAGTTGGGTTTTAAGTCAATGAGACCAGAAACTGTCTGGTTACTGATATTCTTCCAAATATCAGAAAATCGGCTGAATGGATTCGAAAATGGTAAAACCCAGCTGTTTAACTCTGGGGGAGTTGTAAAATGAGCCTATTTCCAAAAAAAGTGGAGTATCCCTTTAAGCATACACCATTTATCTTATTTAACACGCTAATTTTGTCATCAATTGCTATATCCAGCAAAGTAGACCTTCAGATTTGAAGGGTGATTCTCACAAAACTATTTTCTGCAAGCCTTTTCAAGTTAAATTTTGGTGTCTTTCCAAAAAAGGACACTTGGAGACTCCAAAAGGACACCAAATAACCATATAAGGAGGCATGATATAAGGAGTCCATATAATTCAGAAATGTATGCACTCCATAGCTCCTGCTAAAAGGTGCTTAAATCGTGTTAAAGGGTTAAAATAGTTACCAGTGTTAAAGGTGCTTGATAAACTCCCGACTTCTAAGATCATGTAACTGCGTGACGTAAATTAAATGACTGATGCAATTGCACATGCTTCAGTTATACACTAATTATTTTAATTGCATGCATAAATCTAATAATGAGGGGAGAAATATGTTAAAAATTGTAGCTGATATTTATTTCCACTTAATTCCTCACACTGGAAATGGAAGGTCAGGTGCATTGCGTTGTGGGACACAATATCTCACCCTGCGAACTTGTTTTGGCAAATGCAGTCAGTAATCTGTGTTTCCCATGCTGATAGAAACGTTACATTACACACATAGTGTGTGTCAGTAAACCTGCAGGTGGTTTAGCTCCTCCACCAGAATTCTTTTCTAGCAGACTCAGATGAAACACAGATGAGAACTTGGCACTGTGTTCCTCTGCCACGCTTAGGCTGTCATCACCCTCACTCTCATACAGCAGCACTGATCCCACCACAGAGCCATCCGACAGTGGGAGCCACATTCTTGGCGAAGGAACTGGGTCAGCCAAGTGTTTTGACTGTGCTAAACTGCACGAGTGTCTGTGTTTCTCAGAACGCAGAGGTGACGCGTCAGATGACGGTGGCCCGTGCCGCCCAGGACGAGGTGGAGAATGTGAAGAAAGAGATGCAGGACAAATTGAAAGCCGTTCAGGACTCTACCAGTCAGCAGGTTGCACACAAACCACATATACACACACTTCATACACACACTCCCTCTGCCTGATGTATCCGTAGTATGTTTGTCTTACACGTCCCTATCCTCATGTATGTGCACGAGTAGGAGAAGGCTCAGTTAGAGCAGCTTCAAGCTCTACAAGCCGAGCTCATGTCCAGCAGAACAGAACTAGAGACCCTGAAGAGTGCCGTCACCTCCTCCCAACAGGTGGGACCTCCCCCATCCACCCATCATTCTCTTCCTCTTCTCCTCTGTCATCAATCTCTCTTCACTCCTTGTCAGAAATTAAAGAAACATATGAATTTTTGACAAATCTTCATGCTTTTAGCTGCACGATATTGGAAAAAACTAACATGCTGACTACCTTTTCTGCAAAATATATTGTGATATGAATTAATGAAGGAACATATCATCAGATGGCTTGAATAGTTCTATTTGGGGGAAAAAAATGATTCATTCTAGAATGAGTGGGTTGATTTTGTGAATAAAATCATTTAAAAAGCTGAAAATTTCTCCTGAAGAGTGCAAAATATCTTTTAGGACTAAACATTTGGGAATATTTTTTCTTGAAATTTGGATGTTCACACTATGATTTTACTATTGGAACTAACACACAACGCTTTCAGCAAGCATAAATTGAACAGTTAAAAAAATCCCTCCACTTAAGTTGCATAGGCCATAATCCCACTGTTTTTGAACAATTCAGTAAAAATGTATAATAATAGAAAATTTTATTGTAATTATTAGAAATATATTAAACAAAATAAGTATTATTATTTCTAACTGTAGCACTTTAAAATAAGAAATCAAGTATTAATTAAAAACGGTTTTAATTTACAGTACAACTGTTAAATTACAGTACTAATATTTACATATTAATTTCTTTAATTTTTTCTTTTTTTTAACAAGCGTTAAACCATCAAGCTTTTATTTTGGTTTCAGAAACTCAGCCCTTTGCATGCGGGCATCTCGTGGTTCAAGTGTTTTTTGGTTTCTCAGATTGGTTTGATTCACAGTAAATTAACCGAGCTGTTCTGAGATTTAGGCTGCATGCATGTGACATTCACATTAACCCATATAGATTTTTTTCCATATACCGTGCAGCCCTCAACTCTCAGCCCACCACAGGATCCATATATCACTGTCTCTGCGGTTAGTCCAGTGCAGGTTGACATGGGGATTCTGTGATTGCATGTAATTTCTAAATGACCCAAGTTGATGTGTCCAGACTGTGTCCTCTCCCTCTATCCCACTTCCCTCTGTCTCCTGCACGCCTGCTTCAGCACCTCCACTACTGCCTCCAACAGCTGACTCAAATAAAGGCAACTGTGTTGATACATTTAACATCTTCATCATGACTCTATTAGTTCACTTTAAATACAGTGCTTTATAGAGTGCTGCAGGTATGTTTGTACGCCAAAATGTATGGTAACGCTTCCTTTTACAGTCCAGTTACCCATGTAAATACTATGTGCTTATTTTAGTAACTACAATTACTGGGTAATAACTAGTACTAACCCTGAACCTACCCCTGTTCCATGTACTTACCTTATATTACCAGTACTTTCTTGGTAAGTACTGTACTGTAAAAGGAAGCGTTACCAAATGTATTAGGTCTGCTTCAACAATAACAAGTTTCTTGAGATTCTTGTTCTCAGTAAGTCACATTAGATCTTGTAATTCACATAATAACAGATGGCTCTCGTTGAACTGTATTCTCTTTCTTCCTGTAGTCAAGTGAGCAGCTCAATACTCAGCTGTCTGCTTTAGAGGCGGAGAAGGCGGGGCTTTTGGAGACCGTATCTCAGAAAGAGGCGGAGTTGGCAGGTTTGGGGGTGGAGTTAGAGCGTGTACAGAGCAGTCTGACCACTGAGAGAGAGAGTGGCGTGAAAGCTGCTGAGGCCCTGCAAAACCAACTCAATGAGAAGGTGGGATATTCTAGGTTTACTATTGATGTTATTTGTTCAATTATAATTGGATCTGTGTAATTGTTCAGATTCATTATACCAAAAGACATAGGCTGTAAATCTGCTAAATGTTCAATTTGCTTTTACAAGCTCACAAGCATTTAGACGGTTGTTTTCGAAGCTAACAGAAAAGGACTAATTGATGTAAAGGAGTGTTAAATGCCTGCTTTGATTGCCTTTCTGTCTGTAGGAGAGTCGTGAGCAGGCTCTGGAGAGCGAGTTGGTGTCCCTGCGCTGGGCGGCTCTGCGGGCAGCTTTAGAGGAGGCAGGAAGGATTGTACAGGACAGCCTGAATCAGCTGGAGGACCCCGCACACATCAGCTGCACCAGTTCGGCCGGTCAGTGACCTGCTCAAATTACCCTCATGTCCTGACAACCCACACTGATTGCCCTACGAGAGCGTAATAAATATTAAAGGACCTTCTTGTGTGTGTAGATTACCTGGTGTCCAGGTGCCAGGTGGCTCTGGAATGCGTGGAGAGGCTCCATTCGGCCAGAGACGGCTTTGTATCAGATAACACAGGTGAATTACATGTACATACACTCTCATTTTCCTTCTCAGCTAGCTTTTATTAATGTACCGTTCACTCCAACAGTGTTAGGGAAAGTAGCTTTGAAATTGTAGCTTGCCAAGATATAAGTTGCACATCATTTATAGTCAAATTACAGTAAATTTAGTCTTTACTGAAATAGTAGTTAGCTAAAAGGTACATTTGATTACTTTAATTTCTTACCTGAATGTGCCGTATACTGAATTACTTAAAGCCCTGTTTTTAAATCTCTTTATTTGTGCTGGTGTTTGAAATTTGTTTATTTGTTCTAATCATCTTTTAATTTGTTTTTGTATTAAAATATAATTTTGCGTTAAAGAAAATTTTGATTTTTGTTTGTACGTGCTGCCAAATATAGTTCTTAAAGAGTTCATTTTCTTTACAATGAACTATCTAAACAAACCGAATTACTAAAAACAAGCTGTCTGAATCAACTTTGACTTGAATAACTTGCCAGCAGTACAGACAGGAGAGGATTCCGTCTGGCTCACTTGCTAGTAAGGCAGTGCGATACATTGTGACACAACCGTGATGTAGCGATTTGTGTTGCTACACTCCTGCATGTTGGACAAAAATGTCTCGGGACTGAAAAATCTGCACTATTTTGAAGACAGTTGAACTAATTTCACACTACTACAAAAAAATGTTGTTACTCCCCTTCACTGTTCTCCACTCAGCATGCACAAGCTCAAAAAATAATAACGTAATGATATACCAATAGAAATGCATTCAGACACCGTGTCATCCCTTTTTTTTACACAGAATTAGTCTGTTGAGATGAGAGGCACTCGTAAATCATGTAACTATTTCACAATGATTTTCCTGAATGTGTGTCATAGATGTGTCTGGACTGGTCCGCGCAGTGACTCAGTTTGCTCACCTGGTGGGCGATGTCATCGTGCAGGGAAGCGCCACCTCCCACATGGTGCCAGTGGAACAAGCTGATGGTAAGCATCCACCAGGCGCCATGAAAATGTATTCAAATGAGTTTATGTAATCACATTAGCACAACTGATGAATTTCTACGCAAATGCTTCCTTGAAGAAACAGTCATTGTGCTTTAATGCTCTGTATCGACCAGCATCCAGAACCATAGCTATCCGTTCGATCTAAGCAGCATAAATGTAATTTCTATTATTAAATTGATAAATATTTTACAGTACCGATTTATCCACATATAGAGACGTCCAAGAAAATGACTTTCTGTTTGAGTCAGTCTCCATTCATCATGGAGGTCATTAGTGTCTGCGGTTCTGTTAATATCTCCGTCGCCGGAGGTCTGGTTGTTTTGGGAGAGATGCTTGAAAGGAACATGACATGACTCAAAACGGCTAATGTGCGGTTCCCACGAGCACAAGCAATCACGTCACGACTGTACGCGGCAGGAAATGTGTTTCTTCCCGAGCGTATGTGGAGTGTCTGCAGGTGACAGATGGCTCGTCTGACTGCTCTCTGGTTTCTGTCTTTGTCTGTGGGCAGCTTTGGCAGACAACGTGAAGGCGTGTGGCGCGGAGGCAATGGCGCTGCTTTGCCAGCTTAAGGAGCAGGAGTCTATGGGGACGGCAGACTGCAGCCGGCTGACGTCGGCACTGGATACCGTGATGGCGTTGGGTGAAGTGAGTGTGCCACTGAGAGTCAGTCCTGGTTTTAGAATAGTTAATCAGTAGGTTGAAAAATAGCAGCATGTAACTACGTAGAGGAGAGAATAATTTTTTACACTTTTCTAGCAATTTAAATTAAAATTTACATTATTTATCGATCATTATAGTATTTATTAACATTTTGAATTAGCTTTTATTTATTTTTTTTATTTTATATTTATATTTTTTAGTAATTTTGTGGTTTTACATTATTTATCAATCATTATAGTATTTATTAACATTTTGAATTAGCTTTTATTTATTTTTTTTAATTTTATATTTATATTTTTTAGTAATTTTGTGGTTTTACATTATTTATCGATCATTATAGTATTTAATAACATTTTGAATTAGCTTTTATTTATTTTTTTTATTTTATATTTATATTTTTTAGTAATTTTGTGGTTTTTGTCATTTAGTAATTATTAATTTTAGTAGTACTTCAATTGCAAGTTTTTTAACTTTACGTCTTTCATCTGATATTTATTTTATTTCAACTTTATTTAAATTAACGAAAAAAAAATCATAGTTGTAGTTTGTTAACAGTAGCTTCACTGCGGTAGAAAATAAACATCTGTATGAGAAAAGTAGTATGCTACATTGCATCTTAATCGGCAAATGGCCATCCAATCAAACGAGAACTTACGATCGTCTTTTATTCAATATTGAGGTGTATATCCAAGTGAAACATTACATAAAATATAACTGTCAGTTTTAAATTCATTGATATTCAGATTTTATTTTTCACATTGGAAATAGAAGGTTGAGAACTTAGACAATAGAGTGGTGCAGGTATAACGTCTGGTTCCTTTGAGATTTTTCTATTTTTTTTTTTATGAGTAAAATAAAGACTGCGGTGGACATAACATGATGATACTTTGGCGTTTTGTTCTACAACGCAAATGAGATGTAAATTAGAAATTGATGAGAACACAACCTTTTAGTTAATTCCTGATTTCTCTGAGCAGAAGTTGCGTCCTCGGGGTCTGGAACTGCAGCAAGGGGAGCTGGGAGATCTGGTGGAGCAGGAGATGTCAGCCACATCAGCAGCTGTGGAGTCGGCTGCCGCCAGGATTGAGGTGATCAGTCTATGCTTTTTCTACCATACAGACAGATGCTTAATAAAACATGAAGCTCTCCAGTGTACTTGCCTAATGTTCTTCCCCTTTGCTCTTTGCAACAGGAAATGCTCAATAAGTCAAGGGCAGTTGACACAGGAATCAAAATGGAAGTCAATGAAAGGTCAGACTGACCAAGTCATGTGTTATGAAATGCAATGCATATAATGTTTTATGATTTCTGTTACCAAAAACAGTTCCTTTGATATTCCTTAGTGGATTTGGTTAAGTGATGAAAATGTCCATTTCCCTTGGATAGCGTTGCACGTTTGCATTCACCCAGACACATTAGCCAACCAACCCATGCATGCAAAGGAGGCCTTTGAAGTATTTATTGTTGCTCTCTGTCGCCCCCTGAAGGATCTTGGCGTCCTGCACAGACCTCATGCAGGCCATCAAAGTGCTCGTGCTGTCCTCCAAAGACCTGCAGAGGGACATTGTGGAGAGCGGCAGGGTGAGTGAATGTTTATTTTGGTGAAAACTTGCTTTTGTAGAGCGTGAAATGACATTTTATTGATGTTTCTGCTGTGTTCATAGGGGGCCGCATCTATGAAGGAGTTCTACGCCAAGAATTCCCGATGGACGGAAGGTCTCATTTCCGCCTCCAAGGCCGTGGGCTGGGGCGCCACCATGTTGGTGTGAGTTACACAGTGAGAAAATCAAATTTGGGGGGGGAAGCTGTGGGATAGTGATTAAAAATCTCAGTGGCCCAATGAAATCCGCTTTATTTTTTCCAAAATTATTTTGATTTTTTTCCTAGATTATGTGTTTTCCATTTTAATGGCTTAATTAAATTGTAATAGCCAAAATCATATCTAATCAATTGAATTCATGAATCTTTGTAAAATTAATAAATTATTACAATTTTAAAAATAATAGGGCCCTATGAATTTCACAAATTTTCTTTTTACTTTTTAAAAAATAATTTTAAAGGGGCTATGTGTAGGTTTTTACTTAATTAAAAAAAATCTTTAAGACAGAGTCATTTTTTTTTCTTCTTCTTCCTGCAGTGATGCAGCTGATCAGGTGGTGCAAGGCAAGGGCAAGTTTGAGGAGCTGATGGTGTGTTCGCATGAGATCGCTGCCAGCACAGCTCAGCTAGTTGCGGCATCTAAGGTACAGCGCCAACAAATCGCCAACAACATTTGCACTTGAATTAACTTCAAAGCAATGTAAGATACGTAATCCGTCTCATCTTTTCAGGTAAAAGCAGACAAGGGCAGTACAAACCTCTCCCGCCTCCAGCAGGCCTCCAAAGGGGTCACTCAGGCCACTGCAGGGGTCGTGGCATCAACAAAGTCCGGCAAGTCTCAGATCGAGGATACAGGTGAGGTCTTGCTAGGCATGTGTTTAAGTGGCTCAACATTTTCAGAGACGTTAAGCTGTAATGCTCATGTGGATAATTCTTGCTTGCATCATTTCTCCCAATGAAGAACAATGTCTTGTTCTTTCTCCATGATTCATTAAATAAGGGCCAAAAGTTAGTAGTTACAGTGGTAGCAGCCTCATTTTGCTTCTCATTGACCTCCAGTTACATTGCCCCATTTCACATTTAACTATAGCCGTGGAAACTGGTTTATGGTGCCCTCCAGAGATACAGGAATGAGCAAGCCAGCACACAGTCAGGGTTTTCTCCATGCAAGCTTGTGTTCTAATGCTCTTCTGTGGAGGCAAAGGCATTTAAACAACATTGACCAGTCACATGTAGTCAATGACATTGTGTGTCCTTTCATTCAGTACAAGCTTTTGTAAGCTCACGGACTACGTGGATGGCCTATTACATAAAATGTCCAATATTCAACTGTAGCACACTGAAATGCACTGGACTTCAATTTATTTATTTATGTACTCATTGTTTGCTGTAAACATGATAACTAGATGCTCCTCCATAGTTATATAAACATGGGATAGAGAGAGAAGCAGTGCTGATTTTGTCGCACTGGTTGTGAAATTATAGTCTGAAAGAAAGATTTCAAATTATTACTTTTAATTCCTGGATTAGAAGTACAGAGCTTATGGAAAAATTATGCACAAGGCTCACAATCATAAGCCGTAATTCAAGCCCTGAAAAATTGATAATTGGCATCTGTGTATCAATATAACATCCCCATGTAAAATATTGCAATACTATTCTATATTGATAGCTAGTAGCCTTTAATTCACATGACAGCCTGGTAGGGCTGCACGATTAATCGCACGATGTTGTTATGCGCATCTAATCAATAAAGCCGGCTCCTTGATTAGTAGTAAATCACCTTCACCTGCTTTCAGATGGAGCGGCATTTACTACAACGAGCCGTAGATCACTGACAAGCTGAGCCAAATCGTGTTAAAATCGAGGACAAATCGCCAACGATATTTAATGCGATTTGGCTCAGCTTGTCAGTGATCTACGGCTCGTTGTAGTAAATGCCGCTCCATCTGAAAGCAGGTGAAGGTGATTTACTACTAATCAAGGAGCCGGCTTTATTGATTAGATGCGCATAACAACATCGTGCGATTAATCGTCCAGCCCTACAGCCTGGTGCAATCAGGGTTTTCTTAAAATTGAGAGATATTAATTTTCTTATTCTAAAGATAATTTTATTGGCCGCAAATGCAGGCGAACAAGACAAATCCTCAGACATGAATTGAAAATCATAAAATTTGATGGGTATTTCCAGCCCGTTCTCATCCCAAGGCGTCATATACTGACGCTTTTGACATTTCGTCTTTATCCAACGCTTATGGCACCCTTTAGCGTCAATATGAGCCAGAAGGCGCCTCCTAGTGGTGTAACCCTAACCCTACCCCAGAACTAAACCTACCATAACCGAACAAAGCTCTGTGCGTGTTATATTTAAGCCAAAGGGTGTCATGTGCGTTGGATTTAGACGAAATTTCAAAAGTGTCACTATATGACACCCTAGGATGAGAATGCGTTGGTATTTCACGCCGAATTCTCTCTTTGTTTCAGAAACGATGGACTTTTCCGCAATGACACTCACTCAGATCAAGAGGCAAGAGATGGATGCACAGGTGAGCGAGTGTTAACCTGTTGTTGTATGACGTCTTTGTGGAAGTACGTGAACAAATCTGACCGTTTATTGTATCTCAGGTTCTGGTGTTGGAGCTGGAGACCCGGCTGCAGAAAGAGAGGGAGCGACTTGGAGAACTAAGGAAGAAGCATTACCAGCTCGCTGGCGTCGCAGAGGGCTGGGGAGGGGAGGACGAGGGTAAGAACCCCAATGACACCACAAACACAATCTGACCATCTGAGCCAAACCTGCGGAAACATCCTAGAATTGCCCTGCGAGTGGCTGAGGATGGAGTATCAAGCTAGTTGGTGGTGCAAAGGGTGTGGTTTGTTTGCTTGTGCGTAATTCGGTCTTTCTTTTGTGTTTGTCCGCAGGAACGGGATGAGACTTGTCGTGTTCTGCACAGCGGGCGCTTGACGTCTTTATATACACACTATCTTTCCCTTCTCCCTTTTTATTGTACTTTTTAACTCTTTTGATTTCTTTTATTGTACATTTAAGCCAAATAAAAGGTGCTCTTTTCTAACCTGCTCCCTCCCCTGCCCGTGGAGTCAGGAGACGTGAGGAGTGTGATGATAGCGTGCGACAAAGGGGGGAGGGAGAGGAAGTCGGGAAATGGATGGCACCACCTAGTGGACAGAGAGGGAAGTGCACGCTCGCTGAACTGTCTGAGTATTTCATTTCCTTTTCCTCATACGGAATGGAGAATCTTCCCCGACCCCTGACCATTTAGAACAATCCCGTCTCCCTATGAAACATCCCATGATGCATTGCACAATGGTGAGTCACCCCATTTTGCAGGAAATGGCACTGTGCTGTGACCCTTCCGGACTCAACTTTTACAAACAGCAGCTGTGTGACTTCCACCTCTCAAACACATTCCTTACTGTCGTGTAGGATCGCCCTCATCTGGGTCCGCCCCTTGTCAGTGGTCTCTGAACTCAAACAAGAGCATTGAACATAGTAGTTGATGACCACTGTGGACTAACACCTGAAAACACTAGCGAACCCTGTTGTTTTTTGTTTTTTTTTTCTCTTCAGATTTCTTTTGATTATGTTCCCGAGGCAGCCCTAGGTAGAGTTAATCCACAGGCTTTTTACTGTTGAACAAACCGCTAAATAGCTCATCTAACGTATTATATTTCGCCAGAACTGTGTCCTGATGTTTTTCTCCAATTTCAAGTCCATGACTGACTATGAACTGACTGTTTTTGTGAGACCTCCCGTCGGGCTAGAGCTCATCGTTTTGTTTTATTAGCTCTATTTAGGTTTGCTGAGCACAGATAGGTTATGCACCATATTGTATTAGTAAAGGTCCATCAAACGGTCCTGTACGGTTTACACGCTGTTAATATGACAGTATCTGTTAATTCCTGTGGTCTTCTTCTAGCTACACATACGCGCACCCCTTCACACCGAGGCGAGGAGAGACATCCGTGCCTTCCAAAAGGGAAAAAAAGGGTCAAGGATCACATTCCCTGAAAAAAAGACCTTTAAAATCGTGATCTAGAGTAGCATTAGGACAGTGTTTTAAAGTTGTAGTTTGGTATTGCGAACTGAGAATCCGTAGAGAACCGTGTGAGAACAGATGTACCAATCCCTGTGTTCAACTTTGGTGTGTTTCGTTTGGTTTTTTGAGCTCCCCATTTTCAACTCGGAGGATATCTGAAAGAAAGAAGAAGTGATTCGGAGCCCTTAGAGAATGTGGTGATGGGGCGAGGGGTTGAGTTGCGTTCCCACAGGAAACTTTGTATTTGTTTGCAAGTTTGTAGCGTTATCTTGCACAAATATCGTATTCCCCTGAGAAACTTTGCATTCACTCACTTGAAATGTTATTTCCATCACAAAAGTTTTGCAAGCGAACGCAAAGTTTCTCTAGATACACAAACGATTTGAGTGAACGCGAAAGGAAGGGTTTAATGAACAAACAAAGATTTTTGAGGGATTTTTCCTATCACCGTGTCACTTTCAGGGCTTTGAAAAAGTTTTCTTAAAGACTAAAGGTCTTTCATAAGAGCAAAATGGAGAAGCATGAAAAATGTGAAGTAAAATGTATTTGGTTCTAGAGGCCTACCCACCTCGTCAAAGCAATGTAGACCACACAGCCTTGTAGACCACCACTGTCTGCCAGCAGCACAGCTCTGACCAGGGCTCGACAGGGACATGCAGTCTTGTAGTCATCTACAAACCATGGTTACCTCAACTTCTCCACAAACTACCAGTCAGTAACTACAAAAGAGAACATGATTGCATTAGGGTCCTCTAGACTCTGTATGAACATGCGTTGAGAGTGTAAATGTGTGTGTGTTCTTTAATACTAATATAATGTGTGTGTGTTTGGGTGGATGCTGTGTGACTGAGATATGATATATACTGTATATCCCTTATGTTGTTATGTCTTAATACCCTCATATTGTTTCACTTGTTGCACTGCTTCGGCTGTTATGTTAAGTTGCGACACTGGCTATTTAATTTCCGTTTGTTTTTGTTTTTTTGTTTTTTTTTTGTTTTTTTGGAGTGTCATCACCTCCAGTAATGGTTTATTCCACCATTTAGATTCGGTTGTTTAGTATTACCAGCTCAGCCAGCCTCTAAACTGCCTCTCACTTTTGTTAATAAGAAAAACAAGACCGCTCAATAACATTTTGGTGAATATCTTTGTATGATATATACTAAAACTGTGTGTGGGTTTGTTTTACTTTTCAGTTTTTAAATAAATATTTCACTCATTGATATAATTGCTAGTTGTTTTGTCTTAATGCTGATTGTGTAAGATGGTTGTGTGTTGTGTTGTAATTAACTGTATGGTTGGCATTGTTGAGGTTTTTGGAAGTTACGTACAATGATTTGTTTGAGCAATAATAATGACAGAATCTGTCGACATGTTGAAGATTATCCCACTAGGTGTCGCTAAATAGTAGCCTGAGTTCATACAGGTTAGGGAAGCTCATATTGTGTGCCTAGTCTGAATCTCCATTATGACACAGGATTTACTATAGTTTACAGTCTCATGGAAATAAACAATCAAAGCAGTAGGTAAAAATGGCAGATTTATAAATGATCAGTTATGCTAGATATAGCAACAATTCAGGACTAGTCAAGTAGGACTGTTATCAGTTGGCCAGAAATCAATCTTTTTTATAAATGTATCCATATTTGTCCTACTATTGATGAATCCACTTTTTTCCTGATGAGCTTACTGAACTTTTAGTTATGAGAGTCACCTTTGCAATCCACTGTAACAATATGAAAAGAAAACAAAAGACAACATATACTCCGATGTATAGCCTACCATTTAAAATTTACTTGGATGCACTAAGAATTTCTAGTTGTTCTACCCAAATCATCACGTCTCTAGGTTTGTTTTCACACTGATGGTTTAAAATGCTATTGTCTCCCTTTTCCGACTGGTTCTAAATTTGTCAAAATGATGGGAAACGACTATCACTCAATGCTAGTTAATAATTATTTTTGGTTGAGACAGTGTATAGACAGTACTACAGTGATATATATTGTTGTGGAAAGAATCAAGGTTTTGAGGTCATGGGCCGTAGGAAAAAGGTGGACAAACTGTGCAGTAGGCTACCTTAAATGGCTTTTGACATTCTGCATGGGAATCTAATCTCAGACTGTCATTTTTGACATCCAAAACTGTGATGTAATTGAGATCTCATTATGACAACAACAGCAAAAGCCACTGTTTGTACAGTAGAAAATTGATGACTGGCTCCATCTACAGTGTGGATAAAAATGCTTCAGTCATTAAGAGTACAGTCTTTACCAGCAAGCTGTTGAATTGAATGAGATGTTAACTGTGTAGTGCTGGGGTACTGCAGGATAATGATTAGTAACCACTGCTCTAGTCTCTGTTACTATATGCCAAATAGTAGCAAGGGTCCACAACCCTGCTCCTACAGACTCCAAAACATCTGCATTTCCAGGGAACCCTGAACTCTTGGCATAAGCTTATTGTATTAACAACATTCAAGGTCAACAGACTAGAGCAACATTATCTCGCTCAGAGCAACAGTAAATCAGGGGCGGGAAATTGCTCTCAACGGTTATTACTCTGAAGATTCATTTTAGGCTGTTTGCTTGTCTTTTTTGACCTTTGAGTACTTTTATTGAGTTATTTCAGTATTTCAGCAAGACAGGCTGCATATGAATAAAGTGTTAATGTTGAATTAACATGTAATTAAAGCAACCTTAGCGGCCTAACGAGTCACATGTTGATTCAGTAGCCATCTTTTGGTTCAGTAAAGCGGATTCAACACATTAAAACTTTTATACGAAACCGACAGTAAAAGAAAAAGTGTAGCACCCACACAGGTGTTTCTAAAAAGCGCGATATAAAAAAGGTAGGCTAAAAAGTTATGCTAAAGACGCTTTTATTGAATATGAGGACTTAACGTTATGTCTATGAAGTTGTTTTCTATGGTAGCCTGCAATCTGACACTGCCGGCTGCTGTAATGTTAACTAAATTATATTGAGAAAAGAGATCATGGGAGGGACTACGACGTCATCGAAGGTGCGAGAGGTTTTGGGAGATTGGTGAAAGGGAAACTAAACTGATCAACGAAAGTCTGAAAACGGAATAACAACAGACAATTTATTCAGATATAAAGCTAAGACCACAGGTGATACCTACTCTGTTGTTGTAGGATTTTCCTGAAGGGGTTTTTAATGTTTGCGGCCTGCTTCAGTTGGCCTAACTGGAATATTTGAGGCAAAACCAGGATGTAGTAGGCCTGATCAAGAACACTAAATTATGATAAGTTTGCTTCATTGAAATTAATGACTGACTTGGCCTATGTCATTTGGTTATTTTAAAAGAAAATTTTAGTGTGTTTTTGTCGAGACTTAAGAACCAGTAAGTACTTGAAATACAGACTAAGAACAGGAGTGAAATCTGTTGCTGAAAATGTTTAGTAAATTAAAAAGGTAAGTTAAACTTTATATTACAACTGTTGTGTAGGATATAACTTTGCTGATTTTGTGTAATGTGTAGCGATTTTGTCCTATATAGGATGATTGAAGAGGAGAATAGTGCAATGGCAGAATCATCAATAAAACAAAGCGAGACCAGGAGTATGGATGAACCTCTAACAAGTCAGTAACTAAATGGAAAAAAAAAAACTTAAAACAGCCTACTAATTGCTAGACTAATTGTTGAGTTTTTGCCGTAATCATTTTTATTTGTAATTCAGTTCGAAATGAAGGTGATTAATATTGCTTCTTCATCTTTGACATCCAGCCATGTCATCCTCCAGTGGTCCTCTGTCATCTGAGCTCCAGTGCTCGATCTGTCTGGATGTGTTCACTGATCCAGTCAGCACTCCATGTGGACACAACTTCTGTAAGAGCTGCCTGAACCAGTGCTGGGACAAAAGTCAGACCTACAACTGTCTAATATGTAAAGAAACATTCAATACAAGACCTGACCTCAAGATCAACACAGCTCTCAGAGAGGTTGTGCTGCTCTTTAAAGAAACGTCTGGCCAGAGTAAATCTGAGGTTCTCTGTGACATCTGTGATGATGTAAAGATGAAAGCTCTGAAGATGTGCCTGGTGTGTCAGAGCTCTTACTGTCAAACTCACCTGGAGCCTCATCACAGAGTCCCAAAGCTAAAGAAACACAAACTGATCGATCCTGTGGAGAATCTTGAGGTCTATATCTGTCAGAAACATGAGAAACCTCTGGAGCTGTTCTGCAGAGATGATCAGACATGTGTGTGTTTGCTCTGTGCTGTGACGGACCATAAGACTCACAACACTGTTTCTGTAGAGGAGGAGAGTGAAGAGAGGAAGGTAACAACCGCAACAAATGTTTTGTTTTTTTTACTAGACGTTTGTATTGGTTGTTGTTAAATCTGTTAAGTGTTTTTTCTGTTCTGTCTGTAGCCTCAGCTGATGGAGATCCAGACAGACGTGAAGCAGATGATCCAGGACAGAATGAAGAGGATTCAAGACCTCAAACACTCAGCAAAACTCAAAAAAGTAAGTCTTACCACAATGTTTTAGTTAAATATTTTAACTCAAGATGTGTTCCTTAGTAGAAATGTTACATTTCTTTGGAAATAAAAATGGAAACATATGTGACTGTTGAGCTGTGCTAAGAAAGTGGATGACCATAGAAATATCTGACTTTTGTTTTGTTCCAAATTGTTCCTTGATCATTCAGGAAACATCCGAGAAAGAGAAAGCAGAGAGTATTGACCTCTTCACTTATCTGAGCCGCTCCATTGAGAGATGTCAGTCTGAGATGCTGGCGATGATGGAGCAGAAGCAGAAAGCAGCAGAGGAGCAGACTGAAGAGCACATTAAAGAGCTGGAGCAGGAGATCACTGAGCTAAAGAGGAGAGACACGGAGCTGGAGCAGCTCGCACACACTGAGGATCACCTGCAGCTCCTACAGGTCAGTGTAGATCCTTCTGTCTGCTCACAACACTCCGCATGCTGAGAGATTTCTGCTCTCTCCTGCTGTAGATTTACCCGTATCTGAGCAGTCCTGCACGCACAAGCAGCTGCAGTGAGATCAGTATTGGTGACACTCATGTGAGTGGGACGAATTTAAGGAAAGCTTTGACTCAGCTGCGGGACATTATAGAAGAGAAACTCAACAAAACTGGTAAGAGAATGTCAGGCTATGAAAAGGGCACATGCAAATCAATAAGAAACAATCATACAATGTAAACTTGGATATCCATTATCAGTTCAGTCACATTAAGGGCTTTACTCTGAACTAGACAACTTTCCCTTGTGTCTAAATTTTATTCTTATTTCTTCACATTTGTGTTGTTTTATCCAATTTTAAATCAGGGGCTTCTCACAATTTTTTTTAAATGATAAGATTTCGCTAAGTGATTTGCTACACTGTAAAAACAATATTTTCAAGATTTGTTATCACAACATTTTGTTCTTTTGTCAAATCAAATTAATTTAGTTCAGATAACTAATTATTTTGAGTTTCTGATGATTAAATTAATCTCCTTCATTGTATTAACTCACTTTTTCCAGTTCAATCAACTTAAATTTTTTAAAGAAACTTTTTATTTATATTTTTCACAAAACATAACAAAAGGAACATTATCTGAGACAATAAGAGACTTCAAGTGATAAAATAACAAGAATACAAAAAAATAATAAATAAAAAAAAAATAGAAAATAAATCCAAATATTTGGTATATAAATAGCTGCACCTAGTATTAACGTTCACATCTCCACAAACATGATACAATAATATACAGCCTTATAATGATATGAAATATATAATGTTTAAAAAAATAAAATAAAATAAATAATTATAGATTTAAATATTCTTTAACCATGTGCCACCTCTGGTTAAAGAGGTCAGTTTTCAATTGTAATGATGCAGTAATTTTTTCCATCATGTAAATCTGTTTTAGTCTCTGTTTCCATTCAGTTACAGTTGGTGATTTCACAGACTTCCAATTAGCAGTAATGCTTTTTTTTAGCGATTAGTAATAATATTCGTAAAACATATCTTTGGTCAGCATTGAAAACATCAACTGATATCAACTTAAAATTTTAAGGCAACCAGGTTACTTACTTTTTTTAAGTTAAACCAACAATATTTTTTTTACAGTGTACTTTGGATCTTTTCTGTCAAGGCACCCGACACGGTTTCTCCTCTTTAGAGAATCTACTGAATACACTACGATATCACCACAAACTTGTACATTCATTAGTGTCATTAGTGTCAGTTATATGCAGTAATAAGGAAAACCTTATTACTGCCTATATACATACATAAGCTGAACATATAATTGTATTGTATTAAAGTTCTCTCATAACTTTTATTTTCATTAGTCTCCACAGAGCTGAAGAGGATACAACAATACGCAGGTACAATCTTTTGTTTGTTTGATTACATTGTCATGCAATGCAATTTTTCTCTTTTACATTTCATTTCAAATTTGTCATACTGAATAGTTTAGTGATTCAGATCTTTATCTCTCTCTCAGTGGATGTGACTCTGGATCCTGAGACAGCTCATCCATTCCTCATCCTGTCTGATGATGGAAAAGAAGTGACATGTGGAGAGACTCAGCTTGAACTCCCAGACAACGCAGAGAGGTTTGATCATTGTTGCTGTGTTTTGGCAAAAGAGGGGTTCAGCTCAGGGAGATTTTATTATGAGGTGCAGGTAAAGGGAAAGACTAAGTGGGATTTAGGAGTGGGCCGAGAATCCATGAACAGGAAGGGAAGGATCACAGCAGCTCCTGAGAATGGATACTGGGCTGTATTTCTGAGGGATGGAAATCACTATCAGGCTTATGAATCTACTCCTGTGTCTCTGTCTCTTAGAGTGAAGCCTCAGGTTGTGGGTGTGTTTGTGGATTATGAGGAGGGTCTGGTTTCCTTCTATGATGTGGAGTCCAGATCTCATATTTATTCTTTCACTGGTCAGTCTTTCACTGAGAAACTCTTCCCACTCTTTAGCCCTAGTAATAATGAATGTGAAAATGCTGCACCACTGATCATCTCACATGTCAGATAAATGCATTTACACCCAATGCACCAATTATATGAAAATAACATTTTAATGTTGTGAATATTTGTTTTCCAGCTTTGAAAATTTTTTCCTGCTTTTAAATATTCATTGTTTTTCTAAAGGGCCAGAAATGTTTGCTTAAGGCATTTTCTTTCTTGTAAAATGTTGTGTTAACAAACATGTGTTAATTTTTATAATTCAAGGTGAAGGGACCATCCAGTACATACGGAAAAAACATTTCATAAACAATAGCATATTTTATTTCTGAGTAAAGATGAAGCAGTGTGGGATAGATGCACAGGAAAAAAGGTACCTGCCTAGTATGTATTCTGTTTCAAGCATATTTTTGAACTGTATTCATTCATGCATGCTTTTTGCGTCCATATTTCCCATAACTCCTATGAACTCCTGTGGTGTAGTTTGTCAAGCTCCTCTTTCCACTTTTTCATCTGTAGAAAAATGGGGATGAATATGATGCAGAAACTGCCACCACATTTTTGTTTATCATTTAATCATGAATCTTAAAGTAATGATGTTCATAATTATGTGCAAATGCAAAGAGTATGAGAAATATGCAATAAAAGTTGTGACAAAATTTCTACATGATGATCTAACATATTCAATATAGCGGTGCATTTTGATGTGCTTCATTTCCATGAGAAAAGATGGGAGGAGCTATGACATCACCGCATTTGAAACTCTACTGAACAATTTGGCAAAATATAAAACCATTGTTTTCATGAAAAAAAACAGAAGATTTATTCAGGCAGTCTAAGATGTATGTATGCGCCGCTGAAAACTCATACTGGTAAGTGACATTTTACTGTACTGGTTACTAACTGGAGTAAATTTGGGTAAAACCCAGGTTTCAGACTGTATTATTGAGTTTGCTTCAGTGAAATTGTAAAAAGACTTGAATTAATTGTGAATTGTTTGATGTATGCCGGCATTTCACATGACTAAAGAAACGCGTACATGAATTGCAGAATAATTGAGCTAAGGGATCACTCTGGACTTATGTTTTACATTTAGATTTGATCTTAATAAAATAAAAAAAATGCTGATATTTATGTTGTGGTTTTGTTTCTTGATTGTTATTTAACCTTTTGTTTGCAGTAATCTGGTATTACTTATAAATGAAGACCCTAACTTTCTGATAGACTCTTATCATTGAGGATATCATCCTCTATTGATGGACTAGCCACAGCCTTCCAGAGAATATGTTCGAATGCCAAGACCTGCTCCTACGAGTCTAAGATCCACTGATGTCATCTCCAAACTGGTACAGTTAAACCACACACCTCAAACTACTACTAATGTCATTTTTTAAATAATTTTTAAACTCTTTATTTTTTTTTCCTAAACTCTTTTTGTGTTTTTTTAAAGGAAATAATGCAGACTACTGTGATTCTGTGAAGGTAGAAAGCAACACTTCTAGGCCTTCTAACACTTCTAAGGTATGCTCATGTCTGTGCTTCTTATTCCATCTATTGGACATTATTGGTAGTGCATTATTTGTGTTGTGATAAATTCTTAACAGTAATATTTCTTAACTGGAAAGTGTTCAACTTCTAAGTATTTAAGTCTTTCCTCTATTGCTGAAATTAATCAGAGGTGATTCTGTCTGTCTGTCTCTGGCTATATTGTACTTGTATTGTAACCCACAGTCAATAAAATTATATACAATATAGTACACAGATAGTCTGATATAATATATATTGCATAATGTATATTACATCAGTATATAATGTATGTTACATCCTCAGCTTGTGCATCAAACTTCAAAACAATTATACAATATTTGATAACAAAATTTTAAAGGGGTCATGATTTGAGAAATCAAAATGTCCTTGATCTTTTGACATGTAAGAGGCCATTATACTATAAAACATCCTGTAAGTTTCAGAACTCAAAACGTCCTCGTTAGTCCAAAAACTGCTTGAATCCAAGCTCAGGAAATGATGTAATAGTGTGACAATCAATGTGAGATGAGACTAACAATTAGGCCTACAGGATCAAGATACTGGACAGTGGTCATTTATTTTCAATAATGCAAATGTCTCAGTAGAGCATGTTTGTTTGTTCAGTACATTTCAGTGTGGTTTGTTTGGTAAATCAGTTGTAATTTCGGCGCAGGTTTTGAAAACAATCTTTCACGGTAGGATATGGACCCGACAGTAATGCCACAACATGTAAGTACCTGTGTTAAATCGAATGCCTAATCTGTGACCAGTGACTTCTGATATGATTCATGTGCAGTCAGATGTTCTTTGTCTCAAAATCGTTTATTTCTCTTTATGCTTCGGATAAATCAAGCTAGTGACTAAACGATCAACTTCACTTTGTTTTTCTTAGTAGCATGAAAATAATCTGTTATTTCAATAGAGTGCCGAAGTGATGACGTCACTTTGTAGGACAACTCGGAAGATAGCGGCGCATGGGTTCTCTCAGTCGAAAAGCAATGCATTTTCCCCATAGACTTTTGGAAAAATCGCAAAAAAATAAGATCTGTATTTAACAAAGAGTTGTGACCCTTACACGTTTTGTCTATTAAGATCTTCATCTTTACAAGTTAATCCAAAATGTATACATTTTGAAGCCTATAAATAGATTTTAAAAAACTCATTCAGACACAATAAAGTTTAAAAAACCACAAGCAGGTTATACCTATGTGTTCTGTGTCATAGATCAAAACGTGAAAATATTTAGAGGCTTTGTTCACCACAAACCTTATTTCAGGCAATTTAGCAAAAACCCATTCAAAAATCCCATTGACTTTAGAGTGACTCACTTCCGTGTTTTGGCCTACAGAGTGACGTCGTAACTTCGTCAGTCTATTGTAATTAAATTATACAGAATGCAAGTTTACCGCATTTATTATTTTAATGTGAATTTATCAATGACCAAGATCTGGACTCTGTCTACACTATTAATTACATCATGTTTGAACTGTTAGTTATGATAGAAGCATTCGTGAAAGTGCAGATATCTAGTTACATTGATGAGATCACTGCATTCATACCCTCAACAGACACATCTGTCATCGGCTCAAACTAAATTTTCCAAATAAACACTTTTCATAATTAGTTAAAATCAACAGCTGTAATAGTAAAAACATAGTAAAAATTTCAAAAGAGTTCCACATGTCATACTTATTTCATATGCAAAGATGTTAGCCAATCACAGCAGTGGGCGTTTGCACTGAAGTCTCACAACAGACACGCCCCTTCCAACAGAGCGTTCAAAATAAGGCTATAAATTGCCTTTTATTTCTAAATTATGACTATTTGTATGTAAAAATCATAGTAAGTGCACTAAAAATGCAGTTCATGACCCCTTTAAATGTAAGAAGGGCTTATGCCTCCATAATATCACACATACACTCTCCATGGTCTGGGCCTAAATGTAGACCACAGGAATAAATCAATCTGTGTAATCTTAAACAAATGCAGAGATTACCACAATCCCTAATCCACAGGGAAAACAAAGTCCCTGTTTAACTCTACGCCTCCCAGTGATCACGGCGCATTAGTATTTAACTGGAATATGCCACATGCTCGTCTCAAACCACTCTTTGAATCTCTCGCGCTTTCTCTGTTCAGTGTGTCAGTGCACCAGTCTGTGTGTGTGGCCGTCTGAGTCAGTCTCTGCTGCAGAGTTTTGACTCACTGATCAGCTCTGCTATTTTTAGCCTCTGCAGCTAACACTCCATCAGGTTACAGCAAGCCTTGCCTTCACCACAAACGGCGAATAGAGGACTGTTTCTGGAGAGATGCTTGTGAATGCCGTCTGTGTTAAATAGGAAGGGTGGGAATGGGTGGTCACTTCAAAACAGTCAACCTACCATAAACATGCCAGTGTTGCAAGCTCTGGCATTTTAAAGGGATTGTGCGAACTATCCCTTTAAGAGTTCGCTTTGCCTACAGTCTTGTGTTCCAAGTAAACAGTAAAAAGCGCTGCTGCTGGACGAGGAGGCGGATGCAGATGTGAGGTCATTGGCCAAAAAAAGAAGGCTCTCCCTCAGGACTACACTTTCACCAGCCAATAAACAGAACCCGATCCGCTCGGAGCGCCATCATTCCTTACTGCAGTCTGATGTTTCTGGAACATGAGCACTTGGCGTTCTTTGTTTGATTTTCTGCCGAGTCATTACGTCCCTAGACGCCTCATCCTATGGCTGGATATTCCTGCATTCATTCAAGGGATTGTTCACTTAAAAATGAATTTCTGTCACCATTTACTCATCTCATGTTGTCCCATAACTATATGACATTTTTGTCATTCTTCTGAACTTCCGCTCTCTGTTTAATCTTCGTGCTGAGGGAACGCCGAGACAAGACGTAGCTATGGCTTTAAGTCTCGTTCTCCAAGAGCGGAAGGTCAACTGAGGACTTGGAACAACAGGATACAGTTATAATCCAGTGTATATATGCACCCTGTGTGTATTTTTCTTTGTAGCTCCTGTCTACATATTCATCCATCAACCACCGGAGGGCTGGGTAATCAACTGTAGGTTATATTATTCGCCCACACACTCATCAGAGCACCATCCAAACTCTGACAGACCTTAAACAACCTCAGTCAGCGTGTGTGTGAGATAAACTCCGGGCCCAGACACTGAATGACACCAGCCCTTCACAGACACACACTTGCACTGCCTCCTCCGCAACTTGAGGAGAGAAAGAGAGAGCCAGTTGCTAGGAGACACGGCCTCCAGTGCAAACACAGAGCCATCTGTCTGTGTAAAGAAGAGACGTAGGGCAACTGAAAGGCTGGCACACTCCCTGGAACAACAGAGGAATGGAGAGCAGCCACCATCTTGTATTTTAAGATCCTCCATATTGAATAATGCTCTTATTGTTGGAGTGAGCCCACATGTGGGTTTTTACCTCATTTGCAGTGGTGAAGGAAGGACTGGGGTGTATCTGCTAATAAAGTTGGAGCTGAATTAAACATTTTAAACTACAAAACATAGAAAAAATATAATTCAAGCAATATTTCGCCCCAAAATGGAAATTATTTACACTGCTGTCATACCCAATTTGTGGGGAATTCCTTCTGACGTGGAACATAAAAGGAAAAGATTAGCAGAATGTCCTAGCTGCTCTGTTCCATACATTGAAAATAAATGGGACCTTGGACGTCAAGCTCAGTAAATGACCAAAAAAGCAACATATAAATATGACTTGTACCCAGTATTACAAGTCTTTTTAAAGGGATCGTTCCCGCCAAAAATAACGTAATGACGTAATTTACTCACCTTCATGTCCTCCTATGATGTAGTTTAAGTGTTTGGTCTCAGGTAACCAACATGAAGGTAAAATGACAGAATTTATTATTTTTTGGTTAAACCTACGGAGCCCCCCTAGTCCCACTTTGGCAAAAAAAAAAAATTATAACTATATCGTGGCCTCAAGATAGTAACTTGTGGCCTCAAGATATTAACCCGTGGCCTCAAAACACTATCTCGTGGCCTCAAGACACTAACTCGTGGCCTCAAGATACTAACTCGTGGCCTCAAGACACTATCTCGTGGCCTCAAGACACTATCTCGTGGCCTCAAGATAGTAACTCATGGCCTCAAGTTAGTAACTCGTGGCCTCCAGATACTATCTTGTGGCCTCAAGATAGAGTTAGTATCTTGAGGCCAGTATCTTGTTATGTCAAGTTAGTAACTCGTGACCTCAAGATACTATCTCATGGCCTCAAGATAGTAACTCGTGGCCTCAAGATACTATCTCATGGCCTCAAGATAGTAACTCGTGGCCTCAAGATAGTAACTCATGGCCTCAAGATACTATCTCATGGCCTCAAGATACTATCTCATGGCCTAAAGATAGTAACTCATGGCCTCAAGATACTATCTCATGGCCTCAAGATACTAACTCATGGCCTCAAGATACTATCTCATGGCCTCAAGATACTAACTCTATCTTGAGGCCACGAGTTACTATCTTGAGGCCACAAGATAGTTATAATTATTATTTTTTTTGCCGAAGTGGGACTAGGGGGGCTCCGTATAAACCTTTAAGAAAAAACATTGTTTTGTGAACAGGGAAAGAAATTTAAGTCATTATTTACTGATTTTTTTTTCTCGGCCATTGTTTTTAAATCTCGTTTGCTAATCTCTTTGTGATTTGAACAACATGAAGGTTAGTACCCAATTACCGAATTAATTATTTTTAAAGTGCCAAGAAAAATAAAAACACTAAGCAAATCAATCAATATTTCCGTTTTATTGACATTTTATATCAATGTTGATGAGAGTTCCAATAATATCATAATTCTCTCCTCATCCATTTATAAAATACACTACAGTTGAAACTTCTTACTGGAATACAAAAGTAGTAAATTTTGGTGTCCAGACATAAAGCGATAAACAAATGCAGCAACTTAGTCCCTGACACAGATGAAAATCAGTTATGGTGAATAAATACATTTATGCACATATATATTTCCACTTATCAATTCAAATTTTGTGTCAATTAAATACGTCATGAAGTTTGTTTTTCCACTACATACAACCCAACATGCTACCATTCGCTTCACCCAAGCAAAAAAAAAAAAAACTTTTGTTAGGGCAACTCATTTGCAGTTGGGTTTTTGGTGATTTTTGGTGTCATTTAGTTACAGAGGAGCTATGATGAACAGTATTTTTAAATTAATTATTTTTTTTATTTTCATTTTTGTATACCTAATGGATAGGCAGTGTATGGTCTCATCTTAGGTACTTATTCCCCATAGAGTCTATTAACACGCAAGAACAGTCGTTACGAATTAACACCGTGTAACTGGGACCAGCACAAACTGCTGGAACATGGAACACAGACACAAAGATGTCCAAATAAAACACCTTGTAAACTGCTATGCACAAATGTTTACATTCACGTAATTATGTGCATGCTTCAGTTAGATGGTCGTTTTATGCTAAAAGCATTTCAGTAAAGTTTACTTCACCCTTCTATAAGATGCGATCACATTACAGCAAAATTTCAATAGTGCAGCGATGTATTAAACACATCATCAGTCACTTTCAAACCAAGCAGGTTTCTGTTGGTGAATTCGCATAACCAACTTGAACATGAGGCAACTTTTTCGCCCTCACGTGAAACACATGGATTGAAATGACTGGATTTTGTCTGCGAAATGCGAAAATACGCTTTGGACGGTTTAAAGGAATAGTTCTCATATAGTGTATTCTCTCACTTTTGGGTGAACTACTCCTTTAAGCCCTTTGTGTTGGTCTCTATTCAGAGATCTATCCATGCCAAGTCTCCTCGCTTGCGCAGATGGTGCTGAATTCGGATAGGTCAGCCTGGTAGTTTCTCACTAACACAAAGTGGAGAAAGCCCCATCAGCTCGGCAAACTCGTGACCCTGATCCTGCCAGGCACAACGTGCCCTCTGAGCCCTGCCTTATGTCATATACGTGCATGAATAGAGCCGCTTGTAGTATAAACAGTCGGGCTGAGATGAGCGTGAGAGCGTATGCTGTTGTTTTTACACACATATGTCTGTACACCTTGTGTATGCATTCATGTATCTGTGTACTCCCATGTGCCAGGGCGGACACACACACACACACATGCGTGCGCTCTCTCCTCCAGACACACAAAGCCCCCCGGGGCGGCCCGCTCTCCTGATTTGGCTCCAGCTAGAGGCGTGTGTGTCAGCAGGAGATGGAGGGTAGAAGAGGGTTTAAGAGGGTAATGGCAAACCAAAGTCAGTCATTCACCCACGCATTCACCATCCACCCGTCATCCGCTTGCTCTCTCCAGGACGCTCGCTCAGTCCCAGCCGTTGTCCTTGATCATGTGGGCGAGCTCGATAATGAACTTGCCCTCCTTGTACTTCTGACTGCTCTCAAAGGCATGTTCCTGGGGGCAGGAGGAGAGCGAGAAACCATATTGACCGCAGGACTAACTTGGATGTGAAACTCGTCATCATTTGTGGGTTAATGACAGACTGACTTCACGATAAAATGGAAAAATCGTTTATGTTGGTTTCATTCGTTTTTGAAAAACTTTCATGGCAAAAAAACAACAACAACTGAATGACTCTAAAAATGTCATGTGGTGTAACCTTTAAATAAATTACATTTTCCTTCCACCTTGAATTCATGTGAGCGTACACATCTTAATCATTATTAGCAAACAAGTTGCAATGCAATGCAAAAAGTATCTTTTCAAATATCATGAATTGTTCATTAAAAATACATTGCGATTTTTGGGGAGTCGCACCACATGACATTTTAATAATAAATAACGATTAATAAAGAAACGTATGCCTCAATGCCGAATTAAGCGACTAATGCCTCAATAAACTCCTAATAACTGCTTATTAATAGTTAGTAAGGTACAGTGTGTGTGTGTGTGTATATATATATATATATATATATATATATATATATATAATTTTTTTAATTTAATGCATGTTGGTTGGACCACAATTTTGTTCAATTTTTTTTTTCTAAGAATGTCATTCCTTTTAAAGGGGCTTTTTTTCTTCATTATTGTAATTTTTTTAATTTTTAAAAAATCTAATTCCATAATTAAAATCATGGTCATCATAGAAGATAGGTCAAACCATTTCACTACAGCATTAAATATTTGTCCTTTCTTTTTATAGCTGATGGATGCAGGCAGAAGGGAGCACTCATCAGATTTCTGGAGAAGGGCACTGGGTCAAGCTTCTCTGAAACGTCTGCATTCACACTGACAAAAATATCTGCCGTATTTATAAATAACCAGGCCACTATGGGAACGTATACTTGTTTGTGTGCATATTGGTGTTTGCATTGGTGTCCAGACTCCATGTCAAGGGCGACCGGAAATCCACCAGCACCGAAAAAACAACCGTCATGTGGCACAGCTGCTGATTAAAAATGGACAGCGTGCAAGGAATGTGTCCTGCTTAGACAAGCCTTTATGAGCAAGCTTGAACTCGCAATGCCATGCATATTAACAATGTGCTATTATCTCGAGTGATCGTGACTCTGGTGACTTTTCCGGTCAATGTTAACATGCAAACATTCAGTTTCTTCAGGTAAATGGGGCTGCAAGTAGGCTATTTGTTGAGCGCGGGACTTATGGGTGTGAATGGAAAGCTTTAAAGGAATGGTACACCCAAAAATGAAAATTCTGTCATCATTTACTCCTCCTCATGTTGTTTCTCTCTTCAGTGGGGTTTAACATTTTTTGGACCCCATTGACTTCGAAATGGGCAAAACAGTTCACAGGAGATAGAAAGTCAGGATTGTCATTTTTGGGTGAACTAATGTGCAGTTATAATGTTAGCCAAAGTGTCTCGCACATCATTTATACATCATTTTTGTCATTTTCCACCCTCTCTACGCTGTTTTTGCTACTGTACATTTAAGATTACTATATGTAAATGACCTGTGTTATGAGGTGATGTCACTTTTATGTGAATGTTCTTTAACTTTCCATGTGTTGAGAGGGTTTCCTTACATATTTCCACCCCAGTGTGGTTTTGCAGTTCTCGCAGTAGATGTCGGCCACCGCATGAAGCCCCGTGAGCAGGACCCTCTCCTCTGCAGGGCCACATCCCACGTTAACCCTGAGGAGACCAGTGAGACACAATCACGGAAATGAAGATATAGACAGGTATAGACTTTCTATTCATCACTGAATCCTGAAAAATTAAATGCATCATGGTTTTCACAAAAAATATGAGTCAGCAACTATTTTTAACATTGATAATAATAATATTAGCTTCTTGAGCAGCAAATCAGCATATTAGACTGATTTCTGGAAAGCTACACTGGGATTTTTACCCCATCTAGCGGTGAAAAGGTATATGACCATCCAGTGAATAAAGCCATTTCTCAATACCAAGTACGCAAAGTTCGGACTTGCATCCTTGGTAGTTCAGACCAAGTACGACTGAGGGGAACGAACTCCCGAGGACGAGAGGACGCAAGTCTGGTTCCTCTGCAAATGGAACAGAGTGTACTTGATCGCGTCACTCAGCACGCTCTGGCTACTCCGGTTATCTATTTATATATATTTTAGGCAACAATAAAACGAAATATGCTACAACTCTGCCTCTTTTCGTCAAAAATAAAACAAAATTTGTTATGAAACACCACTTTGCCTCTCTTCATTAAATAAAAAATCTTGAACATATTTGGCCATGTGGTTTAGGCCAATATTATAGCCGTAGATTATCTTTACTGCATATATTAATAACAAAATGAACATGATCTTCAAGCTTTCATTTTAAAAATATGAAGCATTATTGGTTTTTATTGACATTTAACAAAGGCAGAGTTCATTTTATTTTATTGTTCATATTGTGAAGATCATGTACAAAAGAAATAAAAAATATTTATTTATAATAACACAAAAAACGTTGTTTTTTTTGCCATGGAACAAACTAGTTAAATGAGAAGAGACCAAAGATAGACTTTTACACAAGACGAATTATTCGTCAAGTTTATCCACTAGACGAGACATCTGTGCCAGCGGCAAATGTCAGAAGCACTAGCCGAGGAAAAGCTGTTCCAGTCGGTGTTGATGAGCGCTGGGCGCGGGTGAAGTCTTGCATGTCGGAGCTCCGAAAACGTCAGATACATTTTTGAAATAGCTGCTATCTTTATAAATAAACCACAGATTTGAGATTTAAACAACCACATTCTCGCCTGAAACACTTAAAATTACATTTCATGACACAAGAACAGTAGGTAGTAGTTTAATATTTCGCGGATTTTCTCCTCTCCGCTTGCTGGTTGACGCGACCTGGCTATCTCAAGTCCGCACAAGTCACCTCTCGAAGCATCCTCGGTAATCGGGGCGGATCAAGAACACATCCGGGATTTGAAGTGGACTTGGCTGGACTTGGCTAGATGTGAGCTTTAAGTTACAGACAGGAACGCATATTGAGAAACGGCTTTAGTTTCTGTTCCTCTCAATTCCGATTTTGTTTTAACTCCTACGGTGGCCAATGCTATCCAAGATTAACAAGGCTTCCAGTTCGACCTCGTCCATGAGTGTTAACTTTTTTATTTATTTATTTATTTTTATTATTGAACCATAATATTAACAACCATAATTGGCCTGGTACCTCGTTCATGAGTGTTAACTCAAACGAAAACGCGAAAGGCGAAGCTTGAATTAACGGGTATGTCCCTCTTTGGCTAATGTACTTTCAAGATGGAGGGGCAACATGACGACCGACATACGCCCTTACCCGTATGTATTTTCAATGGCATATTATACACTCACGAGAATACTTTATTACTCGAACGAAGTAAATATACATTAATGAGCACATATATTTTTGAAAGAACTAAGTGTGTTTAGATAAGAATAAACTAAAAGAGCTTGAATCTTAAAACGTAAACACTGAAGACTGGAGTAATGCTGAAAATTCACATTTGCATCACACTCACAGAAATGAAATACATTTTAAATATAACAACCATTTTAAAGTGTAATGAATGTTCACAATATTATTGTTTTTACTGTATTTTTGATAAATTGTAAGGTGCCTCGGTGAGCAAAAGCTGTAAAAAAAGCTTTCAGCGGTAGTGTATATGCACACTACTGACATGTCAAACTCCTTCAAATAGCAGAAATGTACAAACAAATATTCACTTAAAAAGACTTACACAGAGTTGAAGAGATAAGCTCTCCCCTGACTTCCTTGAAAGGACTAAAAGAAAAAAAGAGAATTGCATGTGATATCTCACTTAAATGTTAATCTGAGTTTTTCATCCGTGCAGAACTGATGTGACATTAAACAGCATGTGTCGATCTTCCAATCTGTGCGCTTCTCATATGCTTAACAAACATGTTTGTTGGTGTTGTCAGGTGGCGATTTCTCCACTCTTTAATCACCTTGGAGATGAGTTCGTCGTGGTTGGCGAGGTGTGCTCTGCAGTGGATGCAGCTGTAGGTGCGGTGGCAGCTGGGCAGGTACGCCTGGAAGGTTTTGGAGCGCGTCATGGTGACCATGGGCCGGGTCGGCGGGCGGTGCAAGAAGGGGCTGCCGGCCCAGGTCGGCTCACATGGGAAGCACCGCAACACACAGGTGAGGGCCGTGGTGGGGCGGGGTGGGAGGTATACACCTGCACACACAGGGATGTCCTGGGATGAGTATCACAGCTGTATAGATTGCATTGCTCTCTTTTTGTGAGCGAACTCTAAGGCCCCGTCCACACAACTGCGTTTTCGTTTAAAAACTGAGAATTAAAACGAATACGATATCCGTCCACACCAGCGTTTTATCTGCGTATTAGAATTGATCTCCGTCCACATTCAAATGACTGAAAACACGGATCACGTGACCATTTACCAACACTAGGCACGCGTGTGCCGGTGTAAACAGGAAACAGATTGACATGTGATGGGTGGCCGAATCAGGGAAGGACACGTCATGACTGATGACACTCAATCATAGAGCCGAGCGTCAGCCTCTGCGTTTCTAACGTCCTCCGTTTTGTCCCGTCTTCACTAAAACGCCCTCCGGAGATTCAAAACGCAAAACGGAGCTGCAGCGTTTCTAAACTTCTCCATTTTAGGTCTTCATTTTTTCTGTTTTAGTCTGGACGGGAGGTGCAAACGTAACAAAAGGTCTCAGTTTTTAAACGAAAACGCAGCAGTGTGGACGGGGCCTAAGTCAACCAATGCTGTAAATTTGAGGCGGGACTATCTGTTGAACAAGGTTAGATTACCACTTAGGTAGGGTTAGAAACTATTTATTCAGAATCTACAATGCAACTGAATCTACAGTGTGAATCATACAATTCTTAAACACTTTGATCTTATAAGCAGGAGCTTTTTTAGCTCAAATATGACCATACAGTGCAACCATTGTAGTTAACCCAAATTTGAACATTCCTCAACAAAGTGTGCCGCATGCATCCTAAAAAGTGAAGTCAAAACAAAGTATAGGTGCAGTATAGGTCTTTAAACCCACCCTCTCCATGTAATCGAATGGAACACGAGCCTAACTTAAAAAATCCAATTACTCTTTCCCAAAGATGGTTTCTGCCATTTTAGTTAGTTCTCATCATGTAAACATGTTCAAGTGTTAGTTTTCCCATTGAGTTTTGTTACACTTCTAAAAATTGCTGGGTTGTTTTAACCCAACGTTGGGTCAAATATGGAATTTGGGTTTGTCCATATTTGACCCAACGTTGGGTTAAAACAACCCAGCATTTTTAGAGTGTATAATTAGTTATTGGGTGGGATCTTGATGCAGCGACTCCACTTCAGGATCGCTATTGCGCAGACTCGGGCTCCGAACGATGCAATCAGCAACAATCGCTACTGGGAAATTTTTGCTTCATTTTTCTACAGTGGAAGGAAGAAGAGTTGCGATGCCCAACTTTTTTACAGTGTACGTCCACAAATCTCGGTGACCAAAGATAAAGAATCAGGGAAACATTTAATTTCTCATGGTTCCCATCCCTAAACTTTGGTACATAACTTGTCCTACACAGTTTACATTTAATCAACAAAACCTTCAATCCAGCGTTGTTGTTGTTAACTAAAACTGAAGTTACTAAAAATCATTTTCATTAATTGAAATAAAAATGAAATCAGATGAAAAACTCAAAAAACCTTCAAAATAAGAACAAATACCAAAACAATACTTCTTATATCATGTGGCTTGTTGAGGAAAAGTGTGCTGTTACTTTTCTAAGCGATCAGATACTTTGCTGTAGAGTCTTTTAACTTGGGCCAGAAAGACCTGGAGAGAAAGACATCATGGTGGCCACTTTGGCCTGATCATATACTCTTTCCATTTTGTTCACTTTTGGTGCAGAAATTGCATGCTTCGCTTCCCCTTTAACAATGTCCAATGGTTAGCATATGTTTTCATGCACCAGTCTGATGCTTTATTGTTGCATTGCTCTCTCAGGCTTTGTTGAGGATGCAGGGGTGAGCCCATCTTTAGAGCCCAGAGCAAAACGGCACTGCAAAAATGTTCTGTCCATTGTTTTTCCGTCAAAGCGTGGGGCTGGGGAATAAAGAGGCTACTGATGGATCGAAGCGCTTTCCCACACAAACACAGACTCGTCGGCTGGGGCAAACGCTTGTACTCGTCCACAAATAAACTCTCTAGCATTCTGGTGACCCGCTCTCACCCCAGTTCCACACTCTGACCCATGCGGGTTTTTTGGGACTCTGCGAGTTTGCTCAGGACATGATGCTGAAAAGGACCCATGGTGTTTCCTTACAGTTTTACCGTCAACCAAACGATGCACTTCGATACACTGCTATAACTGCATAATAGATGAGATAATGGATTTCTCTTTCTCTCGCACAAGCTTTGGGAGAGACAGAGTGGCTTTAATTTGTTCAAAGTTAATACTGGTTCCGTCTATACATGTTTATTGTATTTTAACTGAAATGTAAGATGTTTTATACGGAAACATCAATACATTTTCATTAGAAGAGTGGAAACCTAATGGTTTACCAGTATTTCAGAGAGATGTAAACTATCCTTTGAGACTCAACGCTGAAGCAACCAATGACTAAGAAACAATCAAATCCAGCTTTTTTGCTCTGGAATGCTTTTTCCGACATTTTTCCTGGGATTTTGTGTTTGTATCGCTCCTTATTTAGGCAGCTGCAAACTGAATCCAGGTTTTGTGTTGCCATAACAGGCAGATCAATAAAAGCAAAGGGGGAGTCAAAAACATATTTGCTGAGCTCTGATCTGTGAACGCTGATGAACCTTCAGACACAACCAGTTCAAATACTGATCACTGATCGACACATAAACTGTGCCACAGATCACAAAGCTGGACATAAGCAGAATAGAAAGCAGCACATCTTAAGAGGCCTTATAGTAATTGTATGTAGAGTAGTTCAAGAGATTAAACTAGAGTGATAGAGGCAGAAGATTCAATCAGATTGTCTAAGCTGTTCTGAGTGTTATTAGGGTTTGCAAAGAACAAACAATACTAAAGATTACCAGCATTAAAGGTATTTAATTCACCCAGAAAATACAATTCTGCCATATTTCTCCCATGTCATTCCAACCCCATTCACAGCTCTTTGAATGGGACAGTTTGTATTGGCTAAGTCTGTTTCTCCAAATACGACAAAAAGCACCATATAAAGGTAGTCCCAATGGCTTGAGCGCTATCACCAAGTCCGAGACTGGTTGCCCACTGAAGTTAAGCAGAGTTAACCCTGGTCAGTAGTACCTTGATGGGAAAACTCTTGGGAAAACTAGGTTGAAGCTGGAAGAGGAGATAGTGAGGCCAGCAGAGGGTGCTCACACTGTGGTCTATGGGACACTATACTGTGAAATAAGAACAGTCCTTGGGATGAGACGTTAAACCGAGGTCCTGACTCTCTGTGGTCATTAAAAATCCCAGGATGCCCTTCAAAAAACAGTAGGGGTTTAACCCAAGGGCCACTGTCCATCACCATGGCCTCCTAATCATCCCATATAATGATTGACTTCATCACTCAATCTCTTCTCCACCAATAGACTGGTGTGCAGTGGGTGTTATGGCACACTATGGCTGCCTACACATCAACCAGGTGTTTTAGGAGATACACGATTCAAACCCTGTCTCCGAATCAGAATTGGAGATAGTTTGGATTTAGCTCCGAATCAGAATTGGAGATAGTTTGGATTTAGTGTAAGTTTAGGGCACTGAGCTTTGGAGATTTTTCAGACTTGGGACAGTCAAGTGTCCAAGACTGTGTGGGTATTTGGACAGGCCCGCAGTCTTCTGAACCCAGACTCTCTGCTTCATGGAAAGAGTTGCGTAAATATGTTTACTTTTGTGTTCCATGAAAAAAAATAACAGCATACAAGTCTGGATAGGCATATGGCACTTTTCCATTGCCAGTACCAGCTTGGCTCGACTCGACTCATCTCGCTTTTCGCTCCGTTTTCCATTGACAGAACCGCCACAAATAGTACCCGGTCGTCATAGCGACGCCTTTCGTTCCTCGTTGCCCCATCAAGCTCTCGCTGGATCCTCTCTTCGGCAACCAAACAAAGGAAAGTCTGCACCTCCTCGTTTGACCACGGCGTATTCTTCCGAGTTGCCATAATAATAGTAGTAAGTTTAGTAACTATCTCTGGCCAAACTATTTAAAAAGGGCGGGGTTATTCTGGATACTCCATCTGGCGTGTACAATGATGACGTAGTGAATCTCTGACCAATCAGCAGACGGCATTGTTTTCACGTCACATTTTAGTATCGCCTCAGCTCGCTCAGAACCTTGCAGGAGGTGATAAAAAAAAAGTACCCGAAAGCAGGTACAGGTACAGTTTTTACACAGTGGAAAACCAAACAAAGCCGAGCCGAGTTGAGCTGGTACTGTGTTGTGAAAAGGCGTGTATAATGGTGAGCACTGTAAATAATGACAGGGTTTACATTTTTTGGGGGGAATAGTACCAACTAAGCAAGCCTCTGGCTTGCTTAGTTGAGGACACTCAATATTCAACAATATTATTGATTTCACTGCACTGACAGTATTGAATGAGAACTAAACTGTGCTGGATGATGACGTCGCTGTTTTCTGCAGAACTGATTTATGAACTAATTTAATAATTGATGATCTTTTTGTTACAATAGAACTGAATCAACGCTGAACAGCTGAACAGTGACACTATTTTCTTTTCGAGCTGCTGTACAGCTGAATGTTTGAATCACTGAATTATTTTCCTGTTATCACTGTAAAGCTATACTATAATGCGCTATATAATATAATTAAAGGTGACTTGACTTAATGTCTCTTGCTGAATGCTCTGACAAATTTGTTGTGACAGAGGGGTTGTTGTAGCACTCATCACTTCAAGGCCTGTGCATTGCAAGGACCTTCCTTATGTAACCAGAGCAGCTCTGTCAGGGATAACAGCAGCAACAGAAAGAGAGGAAACACATCCTTGAGCTGCGTCCATCCCTTCACTGGCTGTCCAGCCTCTAGCGTCTTATTTAACAGTCCTTTTGGTGATGCATTTATTGTAATTACTTCGAGATAAGATTCGTAATCTGGATTTCTGACACGATTTTTGAAACTTTCCCCCGACAATCTTAATTTTTAAGAAAATTATTTTGGAAAATGGTGTAATACAGTGTTACGTCATAGCAAATGATTAAACAAACAGCCCTTGTAATTTCCTGAGTGGATCATGAAAATTAAAACGTTCTGCTTTTTGTGATTATCCATTTCTGATGGCTTGTATTTGCATTCATATGCAGTTTATCATGCGAAGAGTGTCACGGTATAATACCATAGCTTAAGACCTGCAGGAAAAAAAAAATATTGAAAAACATAATCCCTGTCAACCGGATTGGATTTGACAGTGTTTCAGAAATTACTTGTCAGCATTCAGGCTCTCTGAATTCGATCGTGTAAGAGCGAGGGAGCTCGTTGAAAATAAAACAGGAATCAATTCTTATTATTGTTTCATGCAATAAGTCAATGTTTGAGTGCTGTGCTGGACTAAACCTGATTCACTGACAGCAGACACTATGTGGGGCTGGATTTCAGCCACACTGCACTACTGGCACTGTTTCCTCATTGGAAGCACAAGCATGCTTTCAAATTTGACCCCTGATAACAGAGCAATAAACAACATTTAAAATGAAAAATAATACAAATTTAAGCCAAATACAACATACTGGAGCAAATCGACACTAAGCATGGCAGTAAAATATGAGACTTGTTGAAATATTACAATATCACACTTAAAACATGTTGATAACTCAACCTACTGCTCAATGCAGACAGTTATGTCATTAAGCTCCATCAACTCAAACCCATCAGGACTAACTAGTTAGGGAGCTTACTAAGTTTCAAAACACAACCAATATAATAAGCCCACAACATGTGCAAATGTTATTTGTGGCTAGAAGTGTATTGGTATTGTAGGTCAGTTATACTGAATATTCTATTATGTTTCTAAATATTAAATATTAGGTAACATTCAAATATTCTAAATATCGAATTATTTTTTATTCAATTCTATTAACTAATCTATTCTGTTTATGCCGAATATTATATTGAAATGTCGATATTGAAATAAATATATCACATTTTTATCTAAACAATCTATTCAGTCCTATTAAATTATTCATTTTATTTATACTGAATATTCTAGAACATTTTATGACATGTTCTAAATATGAAATAGTTTGAATACTCTATATTAGGTATTGAATGTTGATTATTAATTCATAGATAAATATTCAGTGACGCGTTATTTTACAGTTTCCTTGTGTGCATCTTGTAGTTTCTACAGAAATAACTTAAGATTATTCAAAATTACATTCAAAATAACCCATAACTCAAACCCTATAACCCAAACCCCCAAAGTAAATACATTAACATTACTCAGTACTTAATTGTAGCCTAAAATTACACTGAAACAACGAAAGTATGAAATATGAAGCTTTGTTATGCAGAATATTTTTTTTAAATATATATTTCTTCAAAATTATATATTTACTAACCAGTGGGTCTGTGATCAATGAGCAATGTTTATCTCCTGCAGGAGAACTCCGACATGACGCAGACTGAATAAAGTAAGTGCACAGTGCACACTAATGCTGCTATTAATGCAGAAATGTCTTAATGTATGACTGATATGCCATGCAAACGGAATGATAACGAAGATGATTGTCAGATATGACACATGTGCCACTGATGATGCTGCTGCAGTGATGCTGGATGTGATAGTGGCGGAGTTTGATAAACAAGCATCAGTAGCAGCATCACCACTGCGGACCTGCAGCGCATCACATCACACCATCTCTAGCAGAACTAGAACACAACACCGTCATCCTGACCTGATGCTCTTACAAATACTATCAGTTGACTTGTTTTACATAAAGCAAATGAATATTATCACACTTCCATTTAGACTACGTGTTAAAACATTTTGCATTTACCTTTGAGAAGAAGAAAACGGGGTTGTGATATGGTGGCACGCGCTCCTCTTCCGTTTAGTTGAATCGGGATTCACAGCAAACTTTGCGTATGCTTTCCTGTCACGACAAATTCCTTCTCTCGCTTCGCTCGCGGACAGTGTGGACGTGGTGCATGTAAACTAAGTTTTGTATGGGCACGATCGCACTGTACATCACCTACAGGGCAATTGACAACTCTTTCCACCAATCACTGAGGCGCAGAGGCATAGCAACATTACGCTGATTGGTTAGAACATGAAAAAACAGCCAATCATAAATTGGGCTGGTATCTACCTGCAACTGTAACTGAGTTTAGAGAAGTTATGTCGAAAATATATATATATATATTTTTTTCATCGACCACTTCACGACCAATAGCTACATGTTTTACGTGGAAGGAAAGAGTACAATATTATACTTCACTGTATTCATTCTGTGAGGAAGTTAACGAATACAACTATGTAAGTCATTTGTTTATTTAAAGCTTTGTAAAAATCAAAAAAACAAAACAAAACATTGAATTACACTTAATTTATTGGAGTATAGAAAAGCTTTAATCAAATAAAGTTAAAAGTAGTTACATTTACGGTCGTAGACTTTTTTATGTTATTGTACATTTATATTTTGTTACTTATATAGACCATTTCAAAAGATGTAAACAACACTGGCCCAGAAGCACTTCCTGTTTCAGTTTTTTAACACTACATAAAAGCTAGGATAAAATACAACCAACAGAACATTTAAAACTGAATCAAAAATTAAACAAACATCTTTAAGAAGTTTTCGTTACATGTGAAATAAAGAAAACAGTTACAAACTGAAACAGGAAGTGCTTCTGGGCCAGTGTTGTTTACATCTTTTGAAATGGTCTATAGTATTTTCCATTGGTTCGTCAGAGGAAGGTTTAGTTACCATATAGCGCCCTCTTCTGGTCAAAATATGTGTGTGTTTATATAAAAGGGTTAGTTCAACCAAAAATGAAAATTCTGTCAGTATTTACTCACACTCATGTTGTTCCAAACCTCTATGTGTTTATTTGTTCTGCTGAACACAAAGGAAGATATTTGGAAGAATGTTTTAATCAAACAGATCTCATTCCCCATTGACTTCCATAGTATGTATTTTTTCCTACTATGATAGTCAATGGGGAATGAGATCTGTTTGATTAAAACATTCTTCCAAATATCTTCCTTTGTGTATAGCAGAATAAATAAACACATAGAGGTTTGGAACAACATGAGGGTGAGTAAATACTGACAGAATTTTCACTTTTGGGTGAACTAACCCTTTAAATTACTGGCACTCAATGCATCAAGTTGTTGTACACTCATAATTAATAAGATTAATAACACAAAGGCAAAATATAATTGTTTAAATTCATTTATAAATAATTTTTTATATCCAAAACTGAACAGTGCAATTGAAACCAAATAGGCTCAATAACTAATCTTGGTATTCATCTTTGTAGCTATCACTTGAAATTTAACAGTACATTCAGTTCACACACAACAAATGAAAGTGGCTTGGAGAAAATATGAACTAAAAAATTAAACACAGCAGCACAAGGCTAAAATTTACTATATCCGTATATTCTTTACAAAAGAGGGGAAACTCCACAACTACATATTTCAGGAGTGAGTTACTGTCATGTCAATTTTGAATGCAGCCCGTATTTTACTCATCCTAAAAAGAATGAGATTTTGATGTCTTTCAATGCATCAATAAAGTAAAAGTAAAACCACCAACATTTCGGTGGTTAAAATCTTTTCCTGACCCAGCAAAAATACATTCAAGTCACATGACCACATACAACCCTCGTCTGTGTCCCAGTTACACTCCTCTTTCATCCGTATAAAACATACACAACCAGTCAAAAGCTTGGACACACCTGACTGACTTTATTTTTCATGATCACAAAACCTTTTGACCTAAAGGCAATTGCTGGAATACTTTAAATTTACTTAAGACAAACATAAAGTTCCCCTAAATATAACTTAACTCATATTTAGTTTATTATTATATAAATTAGTTTGAGTTAAAAGAAAAAGCAGGGTTTGAAGCAGCTTAAATATGAGTTTTGATTACTTTAATATGGTAACATGCTGAAATAGTAATGATGAAGATCGAATTGTGGTCAAAACTTCTGACTGGTCATATATTAAACTAAACACTTAACACTTCAAGCAATACTCAGGCATTTTTTAAGCCACAAATCTCTTATTGTCAAAAACAAATTTACAAACACAAAATATACACACGTCAATCAAACCACAATTAAACCACACAGTACTGAAGTAAACCTTCAAATCTCCATCCGTCTGATTACTAGTCTCTCAGCAATCCCATACTACACATTAAAACAAACGTTTATTTACTGTGCCTTAAAAAAACTTCATTATCGTCATTTAGACAATTAACGCTTTAGTGAGTTCAGTGTTATTGCAGAAAGTGATGCACAGCAATAAACTACCAGTCAATCATACACTGAAAGTGCCAGTAGGGTAAATTTCACAGAAATATCATGACGATCATGACATCACCCCAATATAATTGATCATTCAGCATAGTCTCTTATAAGTCCTCCAGCTTTTTATGGAAAATGTGTATTGCTATGCAGTTAAAGCTACAGAATGATTTCATGACATCCAGTTCGCTTTAAAGCGGGGCTCTGATGCTGATTAATGCAGAACTGATAGCTGCCACTTCTACACTCACGGACATAAACATCAAAGACTGCTGGGTAATTAAAAGGCCCGTTCAAGGGCCAAAGGTCAGCAGAAAAGCATATTGATTGTTTACTTTGGCCTCAAGTCTTATTTAAGGGTGGTAGCGTAGTTGTTTTTCTCCATGAACTCCTTTAGCTTGGTGGGATAGTCTGTCATAATCCCTGTAGCTCCAAGGTCAAAGGCACGTTTAAAGTCCTCCTCGTCGTTCAACACCCATATATACACCTGTGGTTGGAAAGGAAAAAGTAAAGACCAGTGGAAAAGTCCCATGATGACGTTCCAGACAAGAGTTAAATTCCATTCACAGCTCCTGCCATCTGCTCATGCACATCATAGCACTCAAAACAATGTTTACCCATAAAGCACATGTGCTGTATGACCTAAATCTCATTTAAAGATCAGTACTCACTCACCTGTATTCCTCTGCTCGTCAGATGATCGAATAGAGCTTTTCTCATGAGGAGCCTGAAAATGAACACATATTATCAATTCCACCATATTAACAACCTGTAAGTATGAATATTAGATGCTTGTAATTACAATTATCACTGAGGCCAGCATGGGAAAAAACAGGGCTGTGGTTACATGAGGTAAAAACAATATAAATACTGTTCGTTTTCTCACACAAACCGCTCGTTTCGTGTCTTACGCCATCAATGTGTTCTTACATTTACGAGTCATTAAATCATGTTTAATTTGGACTTCTCTGTGCATGTTCTTTAAGGTGGTGACCATAGACCTGCATTATATGACTGACAGACAAGAACGGTTTGACCTAAATATATCAAAATTGAAAATACAGTGGAAACAAAGACATCTTGGATGCCCTTGAGGTAAGCTAAAACATATCAAAAATTTATTTCAAAGTGAACTATCCCTTTAACTTGATGTCGGAGAAATTAGAGTGCGCAGCTGGTATCGTCGAACTATTCTGCGGAAAATGAGTATTGAGTATATAAAGTATTTAGTATAAATAAATGATTATATACTTAATGCTTGTATAATATTGTGTGAAATCTGTCATGCCCACCGGAGCCTCATCAATAGAGCATGCATGTTATGTCCAGTGCAGGTTATGTTAAGAAAATAAGTTAGTGTCCATACCCTGAAAGTTACCAAAAGGTTTTGGGAACAAAAGTTGAGATTATCAACTTACTACAGTAAATACACCCAGTTAAGTCACATAACCTGCTTTCAGTAAAACCCCCAGGTAGTTTTCTACTTTCAAGCAACACAAACAGTGTTAAGGAATTCTTTAGGTAAAAGTTTATAGAGGCCAGAGTGTACATAAACTCACGTGTCTGCCAACCACGTTATGAAACGATGACTCCGTGTCTGACGCGCAGGATCTTTGAGTCTACAAGAGACAAAATATTTATCACTTTTCAAATTTCCAATAAAATCTTTAGGAAAAAAAAAATGTCTAGCAAAGCACTCGTTTTGTAAGCGTCCAAAGTTCATCCACTGCATGAAATTAAAAGAGCCTGAATCTGCTTAAGGCTTAAATCTAAAGGATTTTTAAATCCTGGAAGAAAAATAATGATTAGTACGCAAGTACGACTAAAATGCAAATGTTCCTTACTTGGAAACAATGGAAGGCATTGGAATCTCTAGGAATTGTTCCTTGAGCGGGACGAAGGGCAGGAGGCCTGTGTAGAAAAGACCCACCAACAGTAGCACTCTGGGTAAACTGAACAAGACTGGGATTTGCGGATTCTACAAAACAAGCGGGAAAACATCAGACATTGACATTTTACATACTTTGAGTTTGAATAACTTACTGTCAGAGTAAAACAATGTTGTTTACAAAAAAAAAACAATGTTTCACCTCTTCGTAACATTTCCTAACGATTTCATTGCTGGAGTTTCCCCAGACGGTCAAATGCTCCCTGTTGTATCGGGTGACCATCTCGGACACCTGACGGAAAAAAGCAGAACTCTGTTTTGCTTCTGACATACTTGTCTCGCTGACCTGATTAATTTTAGTGGTGACAAATAGCCGCACAGACAGAGGATTCAAGGAAATGAAATATGAGCAGGACTGGTAGGACGGGTCATCACACCTTCTTGATGAGGGTGTCATTGTTGACCTTGATGTCGATGTTTACAGGGGTGTTTGGGAAAGCTTCAAACACCTCTCTCAGCAGAGGGATGCGTTTGTCATCTCCTCCTTCACAGTAGCACTCTGAAATGAATGCATACTAAACAGTTAAATCAAACAGTGGATTTAATTATACCTGCATTCAAACTGCATCAATTCCAAAAATCATGTTATCCTGTGTGATTTTAAGAATGACCCAAATAGCTTGTGCTTTGATGGAGGCACATGCTTCAATCAGACCTTGTTAAATCACGAGGTAAGGAAGGCTGTTTCCGGGTCCAAGCCTCTACTTGTTCCACTTGAGAATATTATCTCAACAGCTGTCTATGAGGATTACTTATTCATATTACACATTTAAGCTTAGCATTTAAAAATGTATGGTTTACACTACTGTCTCTGTGCTCACGGCGTCCCAAACTGGAGTGTTTTAATTATTTATAAAAGACGAATCACTGTCTGACATTACATCATGATTCATGAGTGTGTATTAGCACCATTTGTTGTTTTCTTGGTGCATCTGGTTGAGCGTTTGGACCCAGAAGTGGTGACGCATGACATCAAACTTAACAAACGGGTACAAAGGAGGTCACATGATCAATTACAAATTTGTTCACATTGATAGAAATAGTGAAGAAGCAAATGGCATTTTCATATAACTTATTTTAATTTTTTTAAATTCTAAAACGTTTCAATTTGATCTTTCAATCATGTTTCAGATTTTTTTTTCTTCACGACAGGCTAAATATAAGTAACACTTCAGGCACATTGGGAATCTGCTTGATTATACCTTGAATCCAATTGGTTGAACATTACCTGGACTGAACACTCACCTCGTTTGAAAGTCACCCCAAGCTTACAAAGGTAAGGTGGAAGTTCCTAAGAAGACAAACACACACAAACAAACACTTTTATATTACAGCATTTATTTATTGATATAAAAGTTTTATGTCTGCTACAAATTAGTCAAGGCTTGAAAAAATTTGGACTGCGAATGTGAATACAGGTTTGAAGTTTCTCCACTCACAGCATAAGCCACATCGGAGATGTATGAGTTAATGCCAGTCGACCTCTTGAGGTTGGAATCATGCAATACCACCACCTGCTCATCCTTGGTCAAGTGACAGTCCAGCTCCAACATGTCAGTGCCAAGTTTTACAGCGCTGATGAAGTAGAAAACATACAACAGGTGAGTTAAGGGTGCATTTGTCTATAAATTAACGAATATTTTCATCCAGAACATCATAGAATATATTTGTACAATCCATTCATCAACTGATGATGCCACTTAGAGGAAGGATGAAACAAGAATACAGAAAAGACACTCAGAATACTTCTGAATTCTCCAACGTCAAGTATACTTATATATAAACCAGGCCATAAACAGTAGCCCATTGATAAACTCACTGCTTGAAGGCTGCCATTGTGTTCTCCAAGTTCTCACCGGCCCCTGAAGATGAACAAAACAATAAGTATCAGGACAAAATGCAGCTATTTTGTAGTAGCAGTGCTTTGTTTGCTTACAATATTGATTTTGGTAGTAAAATAATTACTTTAGGTAATGTTTATATTCAGACTAGGCCTATATCTATAGTTTCTATGGTATTCCACTTCACAGTCCTCACTCTAGTGCCTAGTCAATAAAGACAAGTCAATGATGAACCCTCTGAACCAACATGAAGGTATTATGAAATTTGTCCTATATCCCCAATTTTATATAATCCAGATTTTTAACATGGAATATAATTACATGGATAATTTTGAAATATCTCCAGTTGAGAAATTACCTTTTCAAGCATCTGGGACATTTATATATAAATATATATCTTTATGTGATCGAACTCTATAGAAAATGCCAATTAACAAAATTAACAATTCCGTTTCCCCTTTTTGTCTTAAATGCTAAATTATTGGAATAACATACTTTGTGAAATGTTAAAGTTTCTAAGTATAAACCTGGAACTGGAACCCTCAACACTTGTTCCTGTAACAACGTTCCTCTCTGATTTAGTCCTCACCATATCCCTACCCGTAACAAACCCCTTCCCATAAGCTATCCCTAAAATCAGAGTGAGATAGTTGGTGAATAACACTGATGTAAAAATACCTAACCCGGGTTGTAAGCCCAAACTTGACAAACCATATACTCTTGTCCTTCAGATCTTATTGGTTGATTGGAACTTTGTTCCAGGATAAACAAAGATGTACTTTGTGAAATCATGTTCACCTACTGGGTGTAACAGATGTAGGCCAGTAAGGGCTGTGAGTTGATGCCTCAAGAGGTGTGCCAGTGCCAGCCACTAGTGGCTGTGGTCTCACATCCTTGTTAGCACTCCCACCGGACACTCCAGTTTGAATCCCACTCGGAGAGAGTCAAGTAGGACCGGTTACATGGGTATACCAAGTGATGGCTAACAGAAGACTTTTCAATTTGGGCAGCATGGAACATTTTTCTTTAGCAGTGGATCATTGATAACCTACCCCTTCCCTCCACCCTCCCTCGAAACCTCTGTGAAAGGATGGCAAAAATTGTTAATGGAACTGATACCACTGGAATACCTCACGTGTAATCCACTCTTTTATAAGGAAAATCAAATATGGGAGCCAATTGTAAATTATTTGGACCCCGGGTCGCAAATATTATGTTTGGATTTTACAGATCGAGAACTTATTATATCGTATTGTACTAGTTTGTACTTTCACTTTCATTGAGCTGGGTGTTCCATAGATTTGTGTGTAGTTATGTATACTAGTATGTAGGCCTGTATAATAGACTATTGTCAATTTATTTTCTCAACAAATGGGTGATGGTTTTAGAATATACAACTTAGATGGGTTATATAGCGACTATTTTTTGAAGTGTGTGACTTTTACAGTCAGCAATCTTATGAATGTCAAGGTTCATTCATTGACTCAAAACCTAGTAAGCTTCCTTACTACATAGTCAGCATTTTGCATATCACTGATCCGTGGGGTTTGACCTGACAAACGTCACGTTACAAAAAGCTGTAGCTTATATTTGAGATTTATAACTTATAAAAGCATCGTTTGTCCACTCACCGCCGCGATGTGAGATGTGTCTGCTTCTGAAGGTTTCTCTCTTTCGCCGGTGCAGCAGTGACGGACACTTCAGCAGTAACGCCGATGTTAGCACATACCCGGTCACCGTGGTCAAAACATAAACCGCGACGCTCATTTTTACGTTTGGCAATCGGACAAGCAAGTCAGTAAAGCACCTTATATGACAACAAATTCATTAAAACGAGACCGTCTCTTCTGGAGTTTCCACACACACCGGTCGCGATCATCCAGCACCTCTGGCCAGCCGCCGCTGCCACACTGTATCACCGATCAGAAGAAAGCCAAGAGAAGCTCTGAGCCAGAACATTTAGGCTATCAGTCAGATTAGATCCTGCTTTGGTTGTACCGTCATGCATTTCTTTGCAAACCCACCCATGGTATTACAGTCCAATGTTTCTTGACAGGCCATCCCCCTGCGCACTGCGCAGTTTAAATATTGCTTGGGTCAACGATAATACTACGGTCGCATGAAGGCGCATGCGCCCTGCGAGTATCTGATGACGCGAGTGAACGCAAGAGGATGCTAAAGGACAAATAAAGTCATGCGGATCAGATGCATACACCTGAAAAGACGTTAAACAAAGTAATAAGTTTGTTTTATTAAAACGTTCAGCGTAAGAATTCATGTGATTAAGATCCAGTGTTGATCAGGAAGTCGAATACAATTTTATAACTTTAATTTATGTTTAAATATAAAACTAATTTGCGTGATTTTACAATTATCTTGTAACAAATATAAAAAACCCCATCGAAATTAAATAAATGAAATAAAATTAATGTAAAAACACTAAAAACTAATATAGGCTAGTTTAGCTTCTACACATGTAGGCTACACACACATAGCCTAATAGTTTATCTAACATACATAACTCACACAATAAAGGGGGAATTTATGCCTGTAATGCTTTAAATACAAAAACAATGGGCCACCAAGGTGTACCGTATTCATTAAAAGTCCCTATAATACATCACCAGGCAGTAGTTTAAGATATTGAAACAAAATTAGGCCTATATTTGACCTGAATGCTGCTGTAACGTATCTAAAGATGTTATCTCTCGATTAAAGTTCAAGTTTTCATTGTTTCTGCTGTTCTCTCACTTTAAGTGCTCTTTTACATCAATGGGATTTATGAGGGATTATTGGATTATGCAACTAAGGCATGAGACTTTAGAACATAAATAACTAGACTCTATGTATTCTTGAGTGTAATAATGTTTTTATATGTGCAGTGAAGTTTCTGTCATAGCTAAATACAATTTCACATTATTTCATATGTCAGAATTCACAGTGCTGAAGCCTACAACATGTAGCCCTTCCTATAAAGTGCAAGCAACCAAGTGTGTCAAAGGTCAGTCAAGTTGGTCTGTCAAAGTTCACTACAAAGTTCAAGCCTATATTGCAATCGCTAAGAAATAAGAGACACAGCGAAGATTGTCTATTGAAATGCTTCTAAACCATAAGCTCTCTTTAAATTCGACATAGAAATCTGCATTGAAGACATTGCTGTGTATCCATCACAGTTTGTTTCACTGCATTTAGTTATCCAAGAAAGAGAAATCTGGTTAGTTTAACTGAGTAGTTGTACTGATAAAGCTTACATGTCGACATCACTCGCAACAGCCCTTCAAGAATGGAAGGTTCAGGAGAAAGAATTACAGCAGCTTCAGGTAGGATATTATCTTTCTGAATCTATTCAGATTCAGAACCGAAGACCTTACAAAACAACTGAACTTTTCTGTGGATATAAAACATTTCTGTGTCCAGGAGACCCATCGGCTTTACCTGCAGAAGTTGGAGGAAGTCTCCAAACTTCAAAAAAGCTTTGCTGCCTCCATATCTCGACAGAAAAAGAATTTAAAGGACAATTTAAAGGCTTTGTCTAAGTAAAATGTGTTTTTATTTAGTCTTTTTTTTTTCTTTATGCTGACTATGACTGTAACAATTTAATATACATTTCCTACTCTGAATTATAGATTTGATAAAGGACTGACTGAAGAGGAGAAGAATGAGGTGAAGAAGGTCAAAGGTCACATTCAAAATATGCCAAGTCTAATCTTTCAAATGGAAGAATTTATTCCAAAGAAAAATGGGTAAGATTATTAAATGAGTCTGTTTCGGAACGTTAGCTTTGTTGTTACAAGTTGAATGTTATTTTTGCTTGTCTTTTCAAGGCTTTATCTCAGTCTCGTCCTTGGGAGTGTGAACGTCAACCTTCCAAGCAAACAGGCAAAGTAAGCACCAAAAAAAGATCCACTGAAATATATATAAAATGTATATCAATCGCTTTATGCACACTACAAAAAATGAAAATATTTCAAAGATATACATTTATTTTTCATAATACTTTGAGGCTTGTTTTGAGAGTATATCTACAATTATGTTTGTACCATTGACAAATAATGTTTTTGTTACCAATTTAAAAAAAATAAATGTATAGGCCTATATGTTAAAACTTATGTAGTTATTTGAATAATTAATATACAAAACATTTATATTTATTTTAATTTGAATACCAGTACTTGATGCACGGTTAACTTACTTATTGCCTTAAATTTTAGTGAATGCAATAAAGGAGATTGGTTTAATCAACAGAAACTCAATATATCTATCTATATATATATCTATATATATCTATATATATATATAAACCACATAAATTGGTTATTGGATATAACCAATTGAAAATATTTTTTTTACAGAGCAACAAAAATGTAGACAATTTTGCTTCTCATTTTATCGACTTTCAGCTTATATTTTATACTTATTTTATCACATGCCTGTACACTTTGTAATACAGAGCTGAATACAAAGATGAGTATGAAAGGTTCAAGCTGTATGTGACCGTGATTCTGTTCCTGCTGACCTTCATATGTCGCTTCTTCATCAGCTACAGGTAAGACTGAGTTCACACAGGTCTGTCCGATAAGCCTTCCCTCACTTCACATTTCATGTTTGCTTTTGGTGTGTGTCTGTAGAGTTTTCGATGCCCTTCTTAACTTCCTGTTGGTTTGGTACTATTGCACCCTGACAATCCGTGAAAGTATCCTCATCAGCAATGGATCCAGGTCAGAAACTGTCAGATGAAACTTTAAGAGTCTTTTCAGGTTTGAAGATGTGACATTGCTGCGTTCACACGCGAAACGTTTGATCAATGGTGGATTTAATAAGCTCTCTCAAGGACCTACTCTGGCTTGTGCCATCTCTAAAACCTTGTATATGCTTTGATTTCTATAGGATTAAAGGCTGGTGGGTTTTCCACCACTACATTTCCACCTTTCTGTCTGGGGTCATGCTAACCTGGTGAGTCATTTCCGACTATTAATTTCAGACCGAAGCCTTTATGTATAATGCATTATAATTAATTCATAATGTAAGTTATAATGAATATATAGATATATATCTAGTGCCGTCAAATTGATTAACCGTGATTAATCGCTTTTAACAAAAGTTTGGAAATATATATTGTATGTGTGTACACAGACACACACACTTTTATGTTCGATGCAATTCATCATGATTAATCGATTTGCTAGCACAAATTATATATTTTCATAAATGATTGTGACCAAAGTTTCCTTGTTACATCTGCAATTGGTTGTTTTTTCATGTTTGAATGCATAATACATTTTAAATGGGTCATATAATGGTACATTCACTTATTTCAAGTTGATTTTACCGAAATGTCTTGGCAGTGCCTGTGCACAACCATCATATAATGATAAAAATCTATCCCGTGTTTTTGTTTTAATCTTCTTCTTCTTCTTTTTGCGACATCAATAAAACGGACGCCCCTCCCACGATTGTTGATTGACATCAGCGTTTTAACACAGAACGAACACAGTCATTTTGATGATAAAACTGAAAAGCTAATTTTAAATAGCACTACTATCTTTCACAATGAATTCAGGAATAGGCACAATCTTATGTTGATATTAAATGCATCAGGACCAAAACAATGAATGATGATTTATGAATCAGTATATTTGCCCTCAAACAAAAATTCTGCTGTATATGTAGGCCAGATGGTGAAACATACCAGTCTTTCAGGAACCAATTTCTGGCCTATTGTTTGTATCAAAGTAAGTTACAAGCCCTACATGCTAACACCACCCTGTAAAACATCTGCTGCATATAATATTAAGATATCTTGAAGGTAAATGTATCACTTTCTCTTTTAGGCTTTGTGCAGTGTCTTCAGTACTACTATCAAAGTGGGTGTCTCTACAGGCTAAAAGCACTAGGGGAACGACACAACTTGGATTTGACTGTTGGTAAGGATTTCTGACTTGAAGAAAGTGAAAAGCTTTGTGTCACTTTAAAGCTATAAACATCATTTTTGTTTAAACAGAGGGATTTCAGTCGTGGATGTGGCGGGGACTAACATTTCTTCTTCCCTTTCTCTTCCTGGGTCAAGTAAGTTTTGTTTTTAATATTTCAGAATATATATATAGGCTAGTCAAAGCATTATAGTCAGATTTTAATAAATCTTTGAAAATGGAACTGCATATGAAATGCCATTATATGAACAGTAATCATTATTGGTGGATATCTTGTTGAACACTGAATGTTGTGTCTATATCTATGCGTCATGCAGTTCTGGCAGCTTTGGAACAGTATTTCCCTGTTCAGAATGGTTCAGCTCCCTGAATGTAAAGAATGGCAGGTCAGTGTTATTTCTACACATCTTTCCACAACATCACGACACTGAAGTGATAGAATATGGCAACAATCTCATCTCTTTTCACTGTAGGCTTCCATGTGTGGCTTCTGTTTCCTGGTTCTGTTTGCAGGGAATTTTTTCACAACACTTGCAGTTGTTCGTCACAAACGCCAAACCCAGCAAAATACCAAGAGGCTGTGATTTTTTAAAAGCTTTCGTGTAAATTTTTCTCTTTGTTTTGCAAAATATGCTGAAAAATAAGACATAATTTAAGTCAATTTTGGACCTTACACAAAAATATTTGTGTCAAACTCAGTTCCTGGAGGGCCACAACCCTGCAGAGTTAGCTTCAACCCCAATTAAACACACCTGATTAGCTATTCAAGTCCTTGAGTCTCATTTGAAAACTGCAAGTGTGTGTCTGTTGAAGCAGGGTTGGAACTAAACTCTGTAGGGGCTGTGGCCCTCCAGGAACTGGACACCCCTGTAAGAGAATCAAAAATGTCTTAATTTTTTTTATTATCTTCCAGAGAACGTGCAGACTGCATTTTGTTTTGAACGGACGTTGGATCTTATACAATCTATTATAAAGTTGTTTGTCTGAAATTTCCAGACTTGATTAAATTATAAGATTGAAGAGTGTTATTTGTTTTATGTAAAACTGTATTTAATTAATTAAGATCAACATATTAACTTATTTCAATAATAATAATATTAATTACAACAACACAGTAACAATAGTGCTTTATTTATAAGAAACAAATTAAATGCATATTATTATAATTGATTCAACCATTGAAGACTCTTGTGAATTATTAAACAACAACAACAATTGTTGTAGGAGTAGTAATAATGATAATAATAATTAACTTTTTATTACATGATTCAAATGAATTATATACATATCGCTGCAAAAACATCAAACGGTGAATTCTCACTTGCGGAGTTAAAGGAGTAGTTCACTTTTTAAAAAAACTTTTGCTGATAAATTACTCACCCCCATCCAAGATATCCATGTCTTTCTTTCTTCAGTCGAAAAGAAATCAAGGTTTTTGATGAAAACGTTCCAGGATTTTTCTCCATATAATGCGCTTTATTGGGTACCAAACGGTTCAAGGTCCAAAAGGCAGTTTTAGTGCAAACTGCAGACTGTTCAAAGGGCTTTAAACGATTCCAGACGATGAATAATTATAATTTATTTCCACTGAAGTAAGACATGGACATATTGGATGACATGATGGGGGGTGAGTATAAATTATCCGCAAAAGTTTTTTAAAAGGTGAACTACTCCTTTAAATGACCTGAGATGACCTAAATTTCCCAGCAGATGGAGTAGGAAATGATGGAGGTAGAGGGTGCGGGTGTGAGTGGAAATAAACGGACGAAAAGAGCTCATTGGAAATTTCAGATGTTTATTCTGAGGTAAAAGATATAGGGAAATAGGAAAAAAGTTTAATGTGTTTGTTTATCACACTGGTGCAGGAGGGAGAGTCTTTTGATGTACTGTATGGAGTACAATACAACTTTCGAAAGCCATACATAAGGAATTTGGGGATGTAAATAGTGTGAAAAAATTGAGGAATTGATCATTGTTGGTAAAGTGTAAGGATGAGGTTCAACAAAAGAAGGCATGTAACCAGTTAAAAAGTAGTCAGCTTGATGAAATTTGGAAAGATTTGGAGGGTAGAGTTATTTGGTGTGGAGATTTTAATGCACATAGCACTTTATGGGGTGATAAAGATGATGTATATGGGAGTGTGTTGGAAGAATTTAGAAGAGAAAGAACTACTAGTATGTCTTAATGATGGAACTTGTACAAGGATAGATATATCTCGGGGAAAAGAGTCAGCAATAGACTTAACCTTTGGCACGAGAAATGTGGTGGACAAATGTGAAGGTGTCAAGAGGAAACACAGTGGGTAGTGGGTACTATCCTATAAAGGTAGCTAGGTGTGGAGATAGAGAAAGAGAAAGAAGTGAAATTAGAGAAGTGGTTTGTAGAGAAAGCAAGTTTAAAGAGCTAAGTGAAGAATGGCTATCATGTGTTGATGGTAGGGAAAATATTGATGTATTAACAAGAGAAATTAGGTCAAGCATAATAGCAGCAGCAGATGTCACTGTTCCAAAATCAAAGCCCAAACGTTTGAATAAAATAGTGCCATGGTGGTCAAGAGAGTGTAAGGAAGCTGTAAAAGAAAGAAACAAGGCATTTAGATTACTTAGAGGACACACAATTTCCAGCATTTGATAGAATACAAGAGAGCGCAAGCAATGGCCTGAACCACATGGCCAAATATGTTTAAGATTTTTTTTTTTAATGAAAAGAGGCAAAGTGGTGTTTCATAACAAATTTCGTTTTAGTTTTGACGAAAAGAGGCGGAGTTGTAGCATATTTGTTTTATTGTTGCCTAATATAAAAAGATAAGTGGAGGAGCGTGCTGGGTGACGCGATCAAGTACGCTCTGTTCCATTTGCAGAAGAACTGGACTTGCGTCCTCTCGTGCTCGGGAGTTCGTTCCCCTGAGTCTTACTTGGCAAGTCTGAACTACCAAGGACGAAAGTCCGAACTTTGCGTACTTGGTATTGAAAAACGGCTAAAGTCTTGCGGATCAGATGCATTCACCTGAAAAGACGTTAAACAAACAAATAAGGTTGCTTTATTAAAAAGTTTCAGTGGAAGAATTCATGTGATTAAGATGCACTGTTGATCAGGAAGTCGAATACAATTTTACAACTTCAATTCATTTATAAAACTAAATTGCGTGATTTTACAATTTTCTTGTAACAAATATGAAAAAAAAAACATCAAAATTAAATAAATGTAATAAAATAAATGCAAAAACACTAAAAACTTATATAGCCTACTTTAGCTATATCTAAACACACACATAGCATGTTTATTCAGGACTCACACAATAAAGGGGGAATTTATGCCTATAATGCTTTAAATACAAAAATAATGGGACACCAAAGTGTACCATATTCATTGAAAGTTCCTATAATACATGACCAGGCAGTAGTTTAAGATATTGAAAAAAAATTAAATTAGGCCTATATTTGACCTGAATGCTGCTGTAAGGTATCATATTTAAAGATGTTATTTTCTCTCACTTTAAGTGCTCTTTTACATCAATGGGATTTATGAGGGATCATTGGATTATGCAACCAAGGCATTAGACTTTAGAACATAAATAACTAGACTCTATGTATTATTGAGTGTAATAATGTTTTTATATGTGCAATGAAGTTTCTGTCATTGCTAAATACAATTTCACATTATTTCATGTCAGAATTCACAGTGCTGAAACCTACAACATGTAGCCCTTCCTATAAAGTGCAAGCATCCAAGTGTGTCAAAGTTCACTACAAAGTTCAAGCTGAAGCTCTCTTTAAATTCGACATAGAAATCTGCATTGAAGACATTGCTGTGTATCCATCACAGTTTGTTTCACTGCATTTAGTTATCCAAGAAAGAGAAATCTGGTTAGTTTAACTGAGTAGTTGTACTGATAAAGCTTACATGTCGACATCACTCGCAACAGCCCTTCAAGAATGGAAGGTTCAGGAGAAAGAATTACAGCAGCTTCAGGTAGGATATTATCTTTCTGAATCTATTCAGATTCAGAACCGAAGACCTTACAAAACAACTGAACTTTTCTGTGGATATAAAACATTTCTGTGTCCAGGAGACCCATCGGCTTTACCTGCAGAAGTTGGAGGAAGTCTCCAAACTTCAAAAAAGCTTTGCTGCCTCCATATCTCGACAGAAAAAGGATTTAAAGGACAATTTAAAGGCTTTGTCTAAGTAATGTGTTTTTATTTATAGTCTTTTTTTCTTTATGATCTGTTATGCTGACTATGATTGTAACAATTTACTATACATTTCCTACTCTGAATTATAGATTTGATAAAGGACTGACTGAAGAGGAGAAGAATGAGGTGAAGAAGGTCAAATGTCACATTCAAAATACGTCAAGCCTAATCTTTCAAATGGAAGAATTTATTCCAAAGAAAAATGGGTAAGATTATTAAATGAGTCTGTTTCGGAAGGTTTGCTTTATAGTTACAAGTTGAATGTTATTTTTGCTTGTCTTTTCAAGGCTTTATCTCAGTCTCATCCTTGGGAGTGTGAACGTCCACCTTCCAAGCAAACAGGCAAAGTAAGCACCAAAAAAAGATCTAAATATAGATAAAATCAAATGTAGGCCTATATCAATTGTTTTATGCACACTACAAACAAGATATACGTTTATTTTTCATAATTTTTGAGGCTTGGTTTGAGAGTATATATCTACATTTAAGCTTGTACCATTGACAAACAATGTTTGTGTCACCCAATTTTAAAAAATAAATGCGTAAATGTTTTGAAATTTGAATAATTAATATACAATACATTTATTTTTCAACTTAAATACAAGTACTTTAGAAGATGCAATGTAAACAGTTATTTAACTTATAAATATATTAGGGTTTTGAAACGATTAATCGTGATCAATCGCATCCAAAATAAAAGTTTGTATTTATATAATATGAGTGTGTGTGTGTGTAGCGTGTATAATTATTTTTTATATATAAATACACACATGCATGTATATATTTAAGAAATATTTGCATATATATATATACTTTATATATATTTATACAAAATGTATATTATTATATTACACATTTTAATATAACCAATTGAAAATATTTTTACAGTGCAACAAGAAAGTACACAATTTTGCTTCTCAGTTTATCGACTTTCAGCTTATATTTGATACTTATTTTATCTTATGCCTGTACACTTTGTAATACAGAGCTGAATACAAAGATGAGCATGAAAGGTTCAAGCTGTATGTGAACGTTATTCTGTTCCTGCTGACCTTCAGTCGCTTCTTCATCAGCTACAGGTAAGACTGAGTTCACACGGGTCTGTCTGACATGCCTTCCCTCACTTCACATTTCATGCTTGCTTTTGGTGTGTCTTTAGATTTTTCGATGCGCTTTTTTACTTCATGTTGGTTTGGTACTATTGCACCCTGGCAATCCGTGACAGTATCCTCATCAGCAATGGATCCAGGTCAGAAACTGTCAGATAAAACTTTAAGAGTCTTTTCAGGTTTGAAGATGTGACATTGCTGCGTTCACACGCGAAACGTTTGATCAATGGTGGATTTAATAAGCTCTCTCAAGGACCTACTCTGGCTTGTGCCATCTCTAAAACCTTATGCTTTGATTTCTATAGGATTAAAGGCTGGTGGGTTTTCCACCACTACATTTCCACCTTTCTGTTTGGGGTCCTACTAACCTGGTAAGTAATTTCCGACTATTAATGTCAGACCGAAGCCTTTATGCATTATAATTTATTCATGATGTAAGTTATAATGAATTATATCTAGTGCTGTCAAATCGATTAATCACGATTAATCGCTATAACAAAAGTTTGAAAAGCCTACACCGTATGTGTGTTTTTATGTTTGTCACGCATTTTTATGTTTGATGCAATTCATCATGATTATTCGATTTGCCAGCACAAATGATATATTTTCATAAATAATTCTGACCAAAGTTTCCTTGTTACATCTGCAATTGGTTGTTTTTTCATGTTTTAATGCATAATACATTTTAAATGGGTCATATAATGGTACATGCACTTTTTTCAAGGTGATTGTACCGAAATGTCTTGGCAGTGCCTGTGCACAATCATCATATAATGATGAAAATCTATCCAGTGTTTTTGTTTTAATCTTCTTATCTGTTTTCCCCTGCCTCAAATCGAGCCATTCCTTTTTGCGACATCAATAAAACGGACGCCCCACCCACGATTGTTGATTGACAGCAGCGTTTCAACACAGAACGAACACTAATTTAATTATTTAATTAATAATTCTCTATTTTAATTATTACTAATTACAATCAGAGAGCTCTCTTATTCAATTAGGCCTATTACTAGTAAGAATTACAATTACAGAGCTCTCTAATTCCATTCTTACTAGTAACAATTGCAAGAGAGCTCTACAAATGAATTTTTACTAGTCATATGTCTCCATAGACTTCCACTCATTTTTAATTAGAGAGCTCTACAACTGAATTGTATTAAGAATAACAATTATTAGAGAGCTCTCTAATCCAATTGCTACTAGTAACAATTACTATAATTAAAGAGCTCTCTAATTCAGTTTTTACTTGTAAGAATGCAATTGCAGAGCTCTCTTTAATTTTTACTTGTAAAAAACGAATTCGCTAAAGATATGTATAATTGCAGAGCTCTGTAATTGAATTAAAGAGCTCTGTAATTGCATTCTCTCTAGTAATAACTGAATTAAAGAGCTCTACAAATATACTTGTTACTAATAAGAATTGAATTGGAGAGCTCATTAATATTAATTCTTACTAACAATTGCATTAGAGAGCTCTCTAAATGAATTGCTACAGTTGCAGAGCTCTTTAATTCAATTTAAGAGCTTGTAATTCTTAGTAGGAATTCAATTAGAGAGCTCTCTAACTGAATTGTTACTAGTAAAAATTTAATTAGAGAGCTCTCCAATTGCAATTGTAACTATAGTAATAATTGGATTAGATAGCTCTGTAATTGTAATTTTTAATTGAGAGCTCTGTGATTAAAAATGAATGGAAGTCAATGGAGACATGACTAGAAATTCATTTGTTGAGCTCTCTAATTGTAATTGTTACTAAGAATTGAATTGGAGAGTTCTGCAAATGTATTTGTTAGCTAATAATTGAGTTAGAGAGCTCTTTAATTGTAACTGCTACTAGTAAGAATTGATTTGTAGAGCTCTCTAATTCGATTTTTACGAGTACGAATGTAATTGCAGAGCTCTTTAATCGAATTCTAGAGCCCTGTGATTGCATTCTACCGAGTGGTCTCAGAGTGATTCGTTCATTTTGTGTTGACCGCGCATGCGTATTGCGCAACATATGGGTTCTGAATCTGTCCTGGAAACAGAAATTAATTAGTTCATCTCTCTCTCTCTCTCTCTCTCTCTCTCTCTCTCTCTCTCTCTCTCTCTCTCTCTCTCTCTCTCTCTCTCTCTCTCTCTCTCTCTCTCTCTCTCTCTCCGGGTTCGATTGGGTCTGAGTCTTTCGTTCATCTTGTCAGTCCTATAGAGAATTATGAATAAATTGCTGGTATTTGCCCTCAAACAAAAGTTCTGTTGTATATGTAGGCCAGATGGTGAAACATACCAGTCTTTCAGGAACCAATTTCTGGCCTATTGTTTGTTTCAAAGTAAGTTACAAGCCCTACATGCTAACACCAACCTGTAAAACATCTGATGCATGAAAAATACTAACACTGTAATGTTAATATTGAGAGATCTTGAAGGCAAATGTATCACTTTCTCTTTTAGGCTTTGAGCAGTGTCTTTATTACTACTACTATCAAAGTGGGCGTCTCTACAGGCTAAAAGCACTAGGGGAACGACACAACATGGATTTGACTGTTGGTAAGGATTTCTGACTCGAAGAAGGTGAAAAGCTTTGTGTCACTTTAAAGCTATAGACCTTATGCACCAGAGAAACGTGGGCGCCGTCATCTTTAGAAAATTGTCTTTGAACTTCCGGTTATTTTTCTATGGCATCGCTGTTAGCTGTTGAAGTGGATTTACTTATTGTAGAGTTAACAAAAGTTATCATAAGCATTGTAATGTTTATCATAAGCATTCTAAAGCAGATGTCTTAACAAATGTCGAACGGGATTTTTTTACGAGCAGTTCGCTGTGGAAATACAGACCGCAAGTCAAATGACAACGAGCGCAACGCTGAAAAGGGGCGGGGCTTCATAAGGTCTATAAACATCATTTTTGTTTAAACAGAGGGATTTCAGTCGTGGATGTGGCGGGGTCTAACATTTCTTTTTCCCTTTCTCTTCCTGGGTCATGTAAGTATTTGTTTTTAATATTTCAGAATATAAATATATTCAAAGCATTATAGTCAGATTTTAATAAACCTTTGAAAATGGAACTGCATATGAAATGCCATTATATGAACAGTAATCATTATTGGTGTGTATTTTGTTGAACACTGAATGTTGTGTCTATATCTATGTGTCATGCAGTTCTGGCAGCTTTGGATCAGTATTTCCCTGTTCAGAATGGTTCAGCTCCCTGAATGTAAAGAATGGCAGGTCAGTGTTATTTCTATACATCTTTCCACAACATCACGACACTGAAGTGATAGAATATGTCACATTCAGTATAGCCTATGAATAAATCTATTGAAAGTGTGATTTTGAAGTTGCAATAATCTTATGTTTCATTCATATGTTCATCTCTTTTCACTGTAGGCTCCCATGTGTGGCTTCTGCTTTCTGGTTCTGTTTGCAGGAAATTTTTTCACAACACTTGCAACTGTTCGTCACAAATGCCAAACCCTGCTAAATACCAAGACGCTGTGATTTTTAAAAGCTTTCGTGTAATTTTTTTTTTTTTTTTTTTTTTTTGGCAAAATAAGCTGAAATATAAGACGTGAAATTTAAGTCAATAATGGACCTTACACAAAAATGTTTATCTTCCAGAGAAAGTGCATTTTGTTTTGAACGGATGTTGGATGTTGAACAATCTATAAGTTGTTAGTGTGAAATTTCCAGACTTGAATAAGCAATAAGAATGAAGAGTGTTATTTGTTTTATGTAAACTATTTTTGATTAATTAAGACTAATAAAATTCAATAATAATAATGTTAATTACTACAACACAATAACAATATTGCTAAATTAAATGCATAATTGATTCAACCAATAAAGACTAACGTGGACGATTATATAGCCTACGTATTATTATGATTTAAAAAAAAATCAATATGTGATTACCATGGCTTTTTGGTGCTATAATCCGTATGGTCGGTAAAGTTTAACAGCTGTATGTGTAGTTAAAAAAATCGTAGGATCTAATGGAAAGCCGTGGCTACTATCATATCAGGTGAGACTGGTGACATTTCCGCTAAAGTTTGCTCTCTCTCTCTCTCTGCAGAGGTAACGAACCATCTACTACAGCTGTTGAGAGAGTGATTGTGAATTAGACCCTTATTTCTATTCTCTTTGTATTTCTACTTCAATGGATTATTGTGAAATCGAATTAATGACCGCAACATCAACAAGTTTTTTTTTTTTTATTGAACTTTTTCTTATTACAATAAGCAATAAAGAAATCCAACAAAGAGAGGATCAATGACAATCTCAAATTGCACAATATTCGTCTGTTGTGTTCTTCCGCATTCCCAGGCTGCCCAAAGCGTCACATTTCTCTGCACCAATAAGATCATCTTTCTTATAAACCACCCCTCGCTCACGTTACAATCACATGCACACGCCTGAAGTTCGCGCAGTAGGAAGAGTGATGGCGGAACACTAACAAACCAAGTAAGCTCATTTAGAGTACAAATGACGTTAGCAATTGCATATTGGTATATTAGCCAGGGCAGCATACCTCAAAATAATCCATGGTGTTGATGAATGCTGATGAGACGGTCGCGTTCACAGAAAACCTGGTATGCACGCACCAGTGCCGTTTAAAAACAGAGTTCAGACACTCTCATAGGCTGCCATAGGAACTTTGGAATGCGGAAGTAACGCCTGTCGTGGAGCCGCCAATAGTTCCAAACACTGATAGTTCCAGCATTGAACCCCATTCATTTTCAGCGCTTCCGAAGTACGCTCGCTGGTAAGTTCATTAAATTACTATATTTTTTATATTTGAACGCATTAGCCGTGCTCTCATGAATCTAGTCAGTAGTTGTTATTGATGTAGCCAACTTTAGTTAATGTTTATTGGAAGATAACAAATAATTGAAGCTAGCGAACGTGACCAACACCCCACTATAACGTTAGGTACCAGTCAGAAATGTGTAAATTCAATACTGAGGTCATAGTTAAATGTGATGTTGCACTAGATTGTATTCAGAGCTTTTTGATAAACCTATTTACATACATAAGGTGGTCAGAAAATTAGAAATATATCTGGATATAAAACAACAGTGCAGCAGCACCCCCACATAGGCCTAATTCTTCAATGCTAAAACGTGAAAAGGAATTTACACCTCAATAACAGTATAAAAAAAGACCCAGAACATCACAGAAAAGCAGAATGTATGGCTGAGCTTTATATGGTATCATAATGCAATGTATGGCTGAGCTTTATATGGTAAAATAATCATCCAGTTGATAAAATAATCATCCAGATTCTTCCATAACGTTGTTGTAAGAACAGCAATTTTAATAACAATAGTGGTTTGTATATAGATATTTTTGTTCTCAATTAATTTCAAATTATACAGGAGTAGAGTCAAAATAACAAATCATGATAAATGTAACTGTTAACCGTAGGTGTGTACTCTCAACCTCGTGAAAATGTATAGGAAACATAGGCTTTAAATGTGTATTTAATCTGTCCTTCAGTGTATTGACTTCCGTTTCCTTACTTTACCACTACCAGTTCTCTCCAACAGCAACAGGCTTTTCTTCTAGACCCTGTCTCCTCTGGGGCCTATGACACGCTTTGCTTCTGGCAGGGGAATGCTGTCACACACAAATACAAGTAACTATAGCATTACTTGATTGCGTGGAGTTTAAATGCTTTTGTTATCAGTGTATGGCTGCTAAGCATTTGACTGATTCTCGATTCACCAGCAGGTCTCCAGATCATCAGCTTCGGGGACAGAGTGTAATGGCTATTGTGAACACTTGTATTCCTTAACTGGATTTCTGCCATCTTGCTCTCCCTGGGAAGTCGAACAAGTTTCTTTGAAGACAAACATTCAAGGAAACTTACTTACCCTCACACTATAGATATATAATTAAATGTTTTGTTGAATGTGATTGGTTGCCTTGTATACTTTTTACTGTTGACCGAACTTCTTTCTTGACTTAAACTGAGCAGCTTTAATTGATATTTGCTTGTTGTGCAGTTTTATGGGAATGTATTTCAACATAACATAAGGATGTTATTAATTATGACCATAAAAGCACAAGAAAAATATATACAGTGGCTAAATACTGGAAATATACCTTATGGGAGCAGTACCCCTTCCCTCCAAAATTCAAAACACACAATTTTTTTTTTATTATTCAAATGGCTTTGACATAAAAGTTTCAAGAACAATGTGTATATACACTACCAATCAAAAGTTTTGGATTGGTAAGATTTTTTATGTTTTTAAAAGAAGTCTCTCTCTCTCTCTCTCTCTCTCTCTCTCTCTCTCTCTCTCTCTCTCTCTCTCTCTATATATATATATATATATATATATATATGTTTGTGTGTGTGTGTGTGTAGTGAATATGTATATATTTATATTTATTTCACTTAGTTACCATCTCTCCAGTGTGTGTAACTGGAAAGGTGGTTACTAAGTGAAATAAATATAAATTCGATCTAGCATTAACGTTATAGGATTAATTTTAATATGGCATCACTTCAACATCCTTTCAAACCATTCATCAGAACACACAAATGCATAGTAGTAACCATAATTCATTTTATATATATGAAGAGTTCAGATGCAAAAGCCTCTAAGTGCCATTTGAAATTTTCTTCTAAAATGATCATTTTTATCAAGCGTGTATATTTAAGTTCAGTAATTTCACTTAAATGGCAATGAAGATTACCTATTAATTGTCATTTAAGTGAAATTACTGAACTTAAATATATAAGCTTGATAAAAATGTTAATTTTAGAAGAAAATTTCAAATGGCATTTAGAGGCTTTTGCATCTGAACTCTTCATATATATATATATATATATATATATATATATATATATATATATATATATATATATATATATATATATATATATATATATATATCAGTAGTAACCATAATTCATTTTAATTTTAACCGACAACACTGTTAACGTTAATGCCGTCTCCCAATCATATTTACAGAAACGTGCTGAAAATGGTCGTTGCTATGCTGTGTTAATGTATTCCACGTTATGCGAGAACCCCATTTCCCTCCAAAAAATAAACACAAAAACGTATTAATGCCGTTTCTGCTACTCCCCAGAAAAAAAAAATGCTATTATATGCAAGCCATTTAAGTGTCAACGAAAAATCAATGTTCATTATGCGTCAATATTTCCCGATAATTGCTGCAAATACCGTTTCTGCTGTCTGCCCCGCTTTAAAATCATTGGCACTACGTGACCGCGTGGCGGCGAGATCAAAGAGTGTCGTAACTCTCTTTAACGGCTTTTGTGAGTCATTTCCGTCTATTAATGTCAGACCGAAGCTTTTATGCATTATAATTTATTCATAATGTAAGTTATAATGAATTATAGCTATCTAGTACTGTCAAATCGATTAATCACGATTAATCACTATAAACAAAGTTTGGAAATATATACTACACAGACACACAAATTTTTATGTTAGATGCAATTTATCATGATTATTCGATTTGCCAGCACAAATGATATATTTTCATAAATAATTCTGACAAAAGTTTCCTTGTTACATTTGCAATGGGCTTTATGCCAGAGCCCGTCTAACGGAGAGCCTTGGCACTTCCTATTAGCCCCGTTGTGTATCACCTTGGTTGCAGTTCCATTAGAATTCCACTGGAGGTGATCGCGGGCGAGAGCAGATGAGTGGGAGTCTATGGGGCTAAACGGCTAAATGTGTCTCTTTCACCTGCTTGTCGTTAAATTAACATAGATTTTATTGTTGATTCCGCAAGTTCAATATAGATTATAGGCCAAAAGTCGAATGAACGAGTACTTATGTCCTTTTGATTTCTTACAGGTTAGGCCGTTGTTGGTCGGAACACGCTAGCATTCTGCTATTGTGTGACGTCATCCGATTTTTGAACGGATTTTTAGAACAGATAAGCGAACTTAAAAATGCTATTTTCAGCTGAGTGTATTATCTTAGCCATCCCTTTTGAATGCAACTTTCAAATTACTTGACAAAAAATTACATCCTGAGAAAAGTAGATTTCTGGGGGTAAAACCCCATTGACTCCCATTCATTCTGCACTCGACCGCGAGCGCCCCCGCATGGACAGAGACGTGTTACTGCAGCCAGTCCAGAACCCGGAAGTAACCAGCCAGTGCCAATTCTCCTCAATCTAGGCTGCCATCTTGTGGCGACGCCATTACTGAGCTGTCACACCGGCATAGACATAAGCATAAGCAGAAAGAAAAGCATAACAAAAGCATAGACAGTAAAAGAAATTGACACATCGACCCCGTTGATTTCAACGGAGAGAGCTGAAGCTCAACATGGGCACTCACTTCCTGATAGCAGGGCGTTCTGCGCAGGCTCAAACTGAGCTTGACGGCGTAGTTGTCACGTGAGCAAACTGACCGACTTATAGTAGCCGTGCCAAGAGAAATTTTAATCGTGCACAGAGACGGCGAATCGCGACCTGGAGTAACTTTTGGTAAGTATTCTGATTAGTTATTTTGTCATTTTGCTTCTATTTATGCCATGGGCTGTCTTTTAGACAGTAAAAGATTGCCTGCGAGGCTGTGCGAGCTTCTCTTCCTGTCTATATGGTAATTTTTTACTGTGCGACAGACAGTCGAGTGGTTATGACGCAATTTTTAGCCTATTTTTACAAGAACGGCTTCTAAGTGGCCATAACGTAACATACAAAGTAATGGAGCCTTTTATACATTGTCGTGTTTCTTTAGAAATAAATAATGGATACATGGAGTCTTTGGACGCCTCAGATGTAAAGTTATTCGCTGTCAAAGTGACGCCAAAATGAATGGGAGTCAATGGGATGCTAACAGCAGGTGATAGTGGGCTACAATGACAGCCCCCAGAGGGAGCTTCAGCTTCCGGCTGATGGATTACCCCCTTGGTCAAAAGTTACCTGAATATTACCGAATATTACCGGCGTTTTTTTCCCGCCGTTGGTTAGAGATGTACACAAACAAACAACAGAAGCAGAATTAAAATGAGACATGTGTTGCTTTATTGTTGTGAATATACATTGTAGTGTATGTAGAGTAATCCCTTAGGCTTGGGCGATAAAGCCTGGCTGTAATAATTCTCGTTATGTTTGGGCACTGCAGGCGTCTGTGCGGGGGTAACATTACTATTGCGCAATACCAACAAGAACCATAGACTGTAAAAAAAAAAAAACACACAAGAACACATCATCTCAAACTGTCAGTAGCGTTCTGTGTGCTCGTCACCTCGTGAGTTCGTTCTTCCAAGAACAACTAGCAAGAGCTTTCTTCCCAAGAACACAAGTCCGTTCTTTGCATTCTTGGTTTTGAGAAACGGCCACAGTTTATGCCCAGCTGCACTACTTCCTGAATTTCAGCCAGCTCCTTGTTTCCTGTCTGCCATTATTGGCCAAATTGATTAATTCAGGTGTGCCTGACCTCAGTAGTCATGGCAACAATAATCAGACACACCTGAATTAATCAGTTTGGCCAATAATGGCAGACAGGAAACAAGGAGCTGGCTGAAGTTCAGGAAGTAGTGCAGCTGGCCATAAAGCCCATTGGTTGTTTTTTCACGTTTTAATGCATAATACATTTTAAATGGGTCATATAATGGTACATGCACTTTTTCAAGTTGATTGTACCGAAATGTCTTGGCAGTGCCTGTGCACAACCATCATATAATGATAAAAATCTATCCAGTGTTTTTGTTTTAATCTTCTTATCTGTTTTCCCCTGCCTCAAATTGAGCCGTTCGTTTTTGCGACATCAATAAAACGGACGCCCCTCCCACGATTGTTGATTGACAGCAGCGTTTCAACACAGAACGAACTCAGTCATTTTGATGTTCCTAAATCCGAACCGCTGAAGACACAGTGGCTGAGTTTAGTTTTCGAAGGGAATATACCCCATCAGTAAAGTCACTGCTTTCATGTTTGCGCAATTCGCGAATCTTTTCTCAGCACCAGACTGCTTTATAAAGGAGGGTCAGACTCAGTATAAAGCTGCATGGATTTGCGAAGCTGGTCCTGTAGAAAAGAATCGGTACCAAATATTCGTGTCCTTGCTGCACCTACAGAAGTAGTGAGTGTTTTGAACGAATCTTTATTATGACTCGGGACTACCGAGTGGTCTCAGAGAGTGATTTGTTCATTTTGTGTTGACCGCGCATGCGCGGGTCCGAGTCTTTCGTTCTTCCTGTCAGTCCTATAGAGAATTATGAATAAATTGCTGGTATTTGCCCTCAAACAAAAATTCTGTTGTATATGTAGGCCAGATGGTGAAACATACCAGTCTTTCAGGAACCAATTTCTGGTCTTTGGTTTGTATCAAGGTAAGTTACAAGCCCTACATGTTAACACCACCCTGTAAAACATCTGATGCATGAAAAATACTAACACTGTAATATAGAGAGATCTTGAAGGCAAACGTATCACTTTCTCTTTTAGCCTTTGAGCAGTTTCTTCAGTACTACTACTATCAAAGAGGGCGTCTCTACAGGCTAAAAGCACTAGGGGAACGACACAACTTGGGTTTGACTGTTGGTAAGGATTTCTGACTAGAAGAAAGTGAAAAGCTTTATGTCACTTTAAAGCTATAAACATCATTTTTGTTTAAACAGAGGAATTTCAGTCGTGGATGTGGCGGGGACAAACATTTCTTTTTCTCGTTCTCTTCCTGGGTCATGTAAGTATTTGTTTGTAATATTTCAGAATATAAATATAGTCAAAGCATTATAGTCAGATTTTAATAAATCTTTGAAAATGGAACCGCATATGAAATGCCATTATATGAACAGTAATCATTTTTGGTGTATATCTTGTTGAACACTGAATGTTGTGTCTATGTCTGTGTGTCATGCAGTTCTGGGAGCTTTGGATCAGTATTTCCCTGTTCAGAATGGTTCAGCTCCCTCAATGTAAAGAATGGCAGGTCAGTGTTATTTCTATAGATCTTTCAATAATCTTATGTTTCATTCATATGTTCATCTCTTTTCACTGTAGGCTCCCATGTGTGGCTTCTGCTTTCTGGTACTGTTTGCGGGAAATTTTTTCACAACACTTGCAACTGTTCGTCAAAAACGCCAAACCCTGCAAAATACCAAGAGGCTGTGATTTTTAAAAGCTTTTGTGTAATTTTTATTTTTTAATTTTTTTTTTGCAAAATAAGCTGAAATATGAGACGTGAAATTTAAGTCAATAATGGACCTTACACAAAAATGTTTATCTTCTAGAGAACGTGCAGATGCATTTTGTTTTGAATGGATGTTGGATGTTGAACAATCTATAATAAAGTTGTTTGTGTGAAATTTCCAGACGATAAGAATGAAGAGTGTTATTTGTTTTATGTAAACTATCTTTGATTTATTAAGACCAACACATTAACTAATAAAATTCAATAATAATAATGTTAATTACAACAACACAATAACAATAGTGCTTTATTTATTTATTTATTTAGTTATTTAAACAAATTAAATGCATAATTGATTCAACCAATGAAGACTCACGTGGATGATTATATACGTATTATTATGATAAAAAAATCAAGCAGTGAATCCTCACTTACGGAGTTAAATGACCTGAGATGACCTCAATTTCCCAGCATTCTTGTCATAACAATATGGCGCCGTCCTTCGACGTGCAGCCGTAAAGTGAGCCAGATATTTATATTCGACAACTAAAGTTAGATATTTGTGTGGCTGATGTTATATATTTATAAACAGTACTGTCTTGTTCGATAGACAACAGAAAATGTTGTTTTTAGCGATGTTTTCGAGTTTGGTGTATTCTACAGTCGGCGCTGATTTGCAAGGTAGGTTTATTTTGAAGTGCATGGCTAATATTAACCCATAGAATATGAGTTAAATTAATCGGTTAATCACATATAACAGTGTAACCATGCTCTAGTATGCACATGCACTTACTTTTGCACGGTTAGGCTGTGTGGCTAATGTGCTCCCTACCTTCCTCACCAGTCTCGGCGTTTTTTAACGCGGCTACAATGGTAAACAATGCTGTTTAGGTAGACACCGCACTAGTCTTTGAGACACAGTCGTTCCATAACGATTGTCTATCTTATCAACAACTAATGTTGCTTATTTTTTGCTTGCAGCATTCCCGACAGGTCAAGTGCTATTATTTTGCAGAAATGTTATTTTCTTGCATTCACAGGTGCTTTGAATGACGTTTGGGATTTCACTGAGAGTTACCTGCTGTCTGTGTGGCAGGGCAGGTTTTATGTGTACACTACTGCTGCTGTTCTCATAGGAGTCTGGTTTATTGTCAACACACTTTTCAAAAAGGTAATTAAGTGTGTCAAAGCTTAAAGATTCTCTGCGACTTAAAGTCTTTGTTAGGTTTTGCTTTGTAGTTTATGATGAACACACAACTAACATTGTCTTTTTCTTTTCTAGACAAAAACGGTCAACCTTGTAAATCCATGGCCATATAAGTCTGCAAAAAAACAGGAACTTTCACCTGTAACAGAAAAGGTCATTCATGTTTCTGGGGTCAAAGTCTTCTATGGATCACAGACAGGAACAGCAAAGGTATATACCAGTATAAAAAAATATTATTATTATGTTCGTGAAATGGCCTAATTCTAAGAATCACATGCCAATGTGTGATTTACTATTCTTAACTTTGCCTAGGGGTTTGCAAAAGAGCTTGCTGAAGACGTCAGCACTCAGGGGATCCAGTGTGAGGTTATAGATGTGAAAGACTATGACCCAGATGACAGACTGGCTGAGGAGGTGAGCATAGCTTGTTTTCAGTGTTATTTCACAGCTCAAAACGTGATGCAATGGTCCCATACTGCATTTCAGAAATGCGGGTCGTTTTCCGTTTTGAGCAAGTGGAAATGAATTGTTAAAACTTGAGGATTTGTCATGACTTTATGATAAGAATTTATCTTTACGAATGAAGAATATAATAGGAATAACTGGGAGCTTCATATCTTTTAAAGAGCCCCTATCATAGCATTTGAAATGTTCCTATTTTTGTTTGGGGAGTTCCCAAAAACAGTTTAATATGCATGCAAGGATAAAAAAACACTTTATTTGTCTTATAATATGTATGTATTTTTACCCGATTTGCTCAACGACTCCCAAATGATTCGTTCGACGATTCATTTTCCCAAACACCTCGTTTGAGTGATGCGAATCTGCGGTTATTACTGCGTCAGTTGTTATTGGTAAACCGTAGGCAGAGACTGTCGGCAACGGAACGCCCATAACCAGGATTATAGCTTGTCAAGTGTTGAAAATTGTATATAGTGTTTGAACAAACGTGTAAGAAAAAGTGCACTTTCCACACGGTCCCTTACTCGCGTCTCCGTAAAGAGCGAGCTTTCCTGGTGAAACTCTCATTGCGGCGGCTTTTGAGGGGCAGTGCTTATTATATAGAGCGAAGTCATATTTGGCTAAGTCGTTTAGGAGGTAATTGCCATTTTTCAATGAATGTCTGGTGAATCTCAAAAACAAAACTAACTTTACCCCGCTTAGAAGCTGCGCGGAGTGTACACAACACAATATAACTATATTGTGATTCGGAGGAGGACGAACCTGATCCATATACACTGGAAACTGAGCCCTCCTTCGGGAACAACCGGCTCGCGAGTCCACATTTGAATTCATTTATGTTTTTGAATGATTCGTCATTAAAATTATGAGAGCACAAGGTTCGGGCTATACTGTTGTGGTACCGTTGCAAATATGAACTCTGACCACTGATTCTTCACATGCTCGTCCCTGGGCAGTGAAAACAAGTGGCTGAACTGTCTTTGCAATGTAGAACACAGCGTCTCCTCGACATGACACTATTCAGCTGAAGTTTTTGAATGTGTTCTAGACTTCAAGTTTACACTCCCGTCTGCGCGCGCAGTTGTTGGGTGCGGCCAATGAGCTAATGTTTTGTATCTACGTCACGACGAAACGGCTAATGACTCGTTTCAAAAACAATTCATTTCATAGAATCAGAGTCGACTCTCACTTTTGAAAGACAATAACGATTTAAAAAAAGATTTATATACGGTGCACTTTCAGAAATAAATCTTTGCAGGATGTTTTCATTCCCTTAGAGCTATGTTCCACACTACATGAACAGTCATTTTCAAAAATCCATGATAGGTGCTCTTTGATTACCACTTTCCACACTAAAATTTAAAGGAAAGATTGATATTTAAGGCTTTTAATCACAATACTTCTCCCTGAGTGGAATGTAAAAAGTTTGACCAGCGTTTTATCTAATTAGAACCATAATTGAACCTCAAGAGTTTAAAGAGCAAATTATGATCATTTAATTTAAGTGTCCCTGAATGACTTCAGAACTAAAGGAAAAAACACAACTACTTTTAAAAAGTTTTTTAATTGAATTTAAATTTGTCCATTCTCACAATCTGAGTCAGTGCAAAGTTGAGCTGAATCCATCCATCACAGGACAGCTCGTAGTCTAAAAGACCCCAGTTGTTGTCCTCCCAGCAGTTATATAGGATAACATGTGATATATTCATGGTTAGGTATGACCATGAAATAGGTATGACCCCCCCCCACCACCACCCAAAAAAAAAAAAGTATTTTGGACAAATTAAACTAAGCTTACTGTAGTACCATTACAATAAAATGTTATAAAAACTGTATGTAGTCTACTGTAATGCCATGAGAGAAAAACGTTCAAATTTTCATAATTTAAATAATGTGCCTTTAAAAAGTACACATGGCAGTATCTGTTGTACTGAATTGCATTTAAAAAAAATAATAATAATAATAATTGTTGCTGAGAATCTTAATTATTGTATTATAAACTTTTCACACACATACACACACAAAAAAATGAAAATGTTTGTTTCAATTTTATTTATCATTAAAATTTCAAAAGGTCCTTTATAAATGATATTATATAAAATATAGTTATAGTGATCGCATTACAAATGTTTTTCTTTTGATTTTAGGGAAATAAAACCCAGTTCACCCATTTAATACTCGGTAATCACTCTTGTCCATTTCATGCTCCCATATCATTCCTCTCTAGTGTACAAGCAAGATGATCTGTGTGTTCCTGGTGGCCACATACACTGACGGACAGCCCACCGAGAGCGCCGAATGGTTCTGCAAATGGCTTGAGGAAGCGTCCACTGACTTCCGATATGGGAAAACATACCTGAAGGGAATGAGATATGCCGTCTTTGGGTTGGGGAACTCCGTTTATGTGGGCCATTACAACACCGTGAGACACGCCTGCATTTTAGCGTCTGTTTTTGATTGGATTGTGTTGCAGGATTCTTGCTCTAAATATATTTTCTGTTTCCAGGTCAGTAAGAACATAGATAAGTGGTTGTGGATGCTGAGTGCCGCACGGATCATGACCAGAGGAGAAGGCGACTGCAACGTGGTGAAGAGCCGACATGGCAGCGTGCAGGCCGACTTTCAAGCCTGGAAAATGAAGTTCTTGAGCCGGCTGCAGGCCCTGGCCAAAGGGGAGAAGAAAGCCTGCTCTGGCAAGTGCAAGAAGAGCAGCTGCAAGAATAAGAATAAACATAAGGAGGAGGCAGAGGACAGTCGCTCGCTCGCTGAGAAGAACAACTCTGAGGCAAGCCAGCCCTCCTCTCTGATGTCTTTGAACACATGTAGTCATGGTAACTGCTCTCTCGCTGCACACCCAGAGAGCAGATTGTTCCCCTGCAGTCTGTGGCGCACTCTTGTAAATGGGATCTGAACAGCAGGGTTGACATTACAGACTTCTGAGGAGATTTTTTTTCATTCTTTTAGATGTCCCACTCATATATTTTACCTTTTGGAAACTTTGTTCTCATAAAGTTAAGCTCCTTTAATTCCCATTTTTCCCCTTTCCCACTGAAGTGTTCAGGTTTTTCCGCTCCATTCCATTTCCGGTCATGTTTTTCATGGCAAAAAGGCTGTTGCTTGAACACTCGACTGCGTTTCCCCTGATTAGAGAGCCAACTGACTGTTACTACCTAATTTGTCTGCAAAAAAAAAAAAACAGAGTGCATCCCTGTTTGTTTACAAGTCTATTAAAATGTACTTTATTAATCAGTTTAGTTTTTATGCAATCATCAGAAATAAAAATTCGGTGACACTTTACAATAAGGTTCGTTAGTTAACATTAGTTAACTACATTAGTTAATATGAACTAATAATGAATAGCACATATACAGCATTTGTTAATCTTTGTTAATGTTATTTTCAACATTTACTAATACTTGATTAAAATCTTGTTAACATTAGTTAATGCACCGTGAACTAACATGAACAAACAATGAACAGCTGTATTTTCATGAACTAACATTAACAAAGATGAACAAATGCAGTAACAAATGTATTGCTCATGGTTAGTGCATGTTAGTAAATACATTAACTAATGAACCTTATTGTAAAGTGTTACCATAAATTCTAACTAATACAATTCATAGCTATCAATTCAAGCAAAGCGTTTGTTAATATTTTATTTTAGACATAGCTACGAGTCATACAAGATTAGAAAAATTATGTTTTAACATTCAGAATAATTCAGCTTAGCATCTCTATGCCATCATTAGCTACAGTTATCTGGACCAAAACCACATTTCTAAAAGTGGGACATCTATAGAAGGTGGGAGTTGAGGCATATCTAGAGACCAGAAAATCATAGGCCCTGTTTACACCTGGTATTATGATGCGTTTTGGTCGATCGGATCACAAGTAGACGAGGGAGACATATCCTTTTACACCCGGTGTCTCTTTTGTCCTTATTTATTCAAGTGGAGGGTCTATGGTTGTGTAAATGGATGTTTTTTTTTAGATCTTTTTAAATCTAATAGACAAAATAAGGGTTAGGTTAATGTTTACGCATTAAGTCAATAGATGGAGAATAGATGACCTTTTGTGGCTGTTTGAACACATTGGAGCACATGAGCATTTAAACTTCGAAAGCAATGCGGTCGAATGCTTTTTCGACTACCTCTGGAAGTGGCCGAAAGTGGACAAGCACAAAACGTTGTAGACCCTGGTATTAAAACACATCTTAATACCAGGTGTAAACATGGTCATAGAGGGCTCTATTGACATCACACCAACACCCAGAACCTAGTATTGTAGTAATGACTTAGGTTTAACAAATAATATTACATCCCTCTTTTGATCCAACCAAATCCTGACGGATAAAATCCCACCCAAATTATTGGCATTAAATGTTGACTTTAAAACGATGTGGTTCACTTCAGGCGTGCCTGCAGGATTTCGCCTGAGGGTATGCACAGTTTTTTTTTTGACAGCAATATATGCTTCTTAGAGAAGTTTAACTTTTTAGTTCTTGTTTGTTTTTCAGGAGGAACAAATGGAGTCCAGCAGTGATGCGGAGTCCTCTGCTGATGAAGAGAAGTCTCATGGCTCCGTCATTGACATGGAGGACCTTGGGAATGTGATGAATCGTATGAAGAAAGCCAAGGTAAAAACAAACCCAGCTCCACTTTGTTTACTCACAGTTTGTGCTCTATCAGAGGCCGTAGAACATTTTGAGCCCCTTTGTGTACTCGTGCAGGAGGTTGGTGTGTCAGTTGTACATGTTGTAAATCATACAAATTGGTTGTGATTTAAAAAAAAATAATTGTCATAAATAAAAATAAACCCATACTTTGAAGACTATATTTGATTTTCAGTTTTAGATGGCAATGGTTAATTTGTTTTAATAAAAAATAAACTAAATGCCATATAAAAATGTACAAACACATACTTTGAAGACCATAATTAAGGTAATTAAGAAACAATAAGACGTAATATGAAAAATTGTTGTTTATTACACAACTGCAGATAGAGACAGACTGATCATTCAATGTACAGCATTTGCGGCAGATCAGAAAACGACCACAGCGGCGTATTTGTAGTGATTAGACACAGCTTCCACCGTTGAATGAATATATCACTGTCCTTCGTGTCAAATATAGATTTTGAATTAATAATTGTTCCTAGATTAACAAAACCTGCAGCTCTCGTTGACTGAAATCCTATTGTAAACATAATCCTCTGATCATTCGGACTTGCTGTTTCCAGCCGTTTCGGCACATGACATACGTCACTCACGACCACATGTAGCGATTGGCTATGGCAGATTGTGAGTGACTCTGGGCAGATACAGTAGTTTTGAACTTTCATAGTGAACCCGCCTACAAGGAAGTAAACATTTCTCAATGGAGACAGGACAGACTCTATGTACAAATGAAATGTACTAGAGTCTGGTTGAACCTATATATATATATTTATTTACCCTCACACCTCAAACCCACGTGTTACTATTTTGGGTTCTGTGAAATAAGTAGAAATTGTTCTCAGATCTTTTTATTATGATGTAATAATTACATTACATGATATATTGTTGAGAAGCTAAAATCTTTCTGTGGTTGGATGACTTAATAATAATAATAATCATTTAAAGGGTTTGTTCACTCTATTTAAATTCTCTCAGTTACTCACTCTAATGTTTTTCCAAACCCATGAGATTATCGTTTATATTTCAAATTTACAAATAGTTTAGTTATTTTTTTATTAAACCACTGAATGTCCAAATAACTACAAATTTGACACTTCAAAAAGTTCATAGAGACATTGTAAAAGAAATCCACATGAATCAAAGTCTTCTGAAGGTACATGATCACTTTATACGACAAACGGTTTTAATTTAGGCTTGTATTAACATACAAACATTGATCAATGCACATACATAGAGAACATCAAAAATGATCAACAGAAGCTCAACCGCACTTGCTTGACGCACAAGAACCAATGAAGTCTCTTCTGGCAAGTATGGCTGAGCTTCTTTTTACCATATTTCATGGACGTTTAAAAAAAAGGATCTGAATAAAAGCGTAAGTTTAGTCACTCCATCATATAAAGTGATCTTGTATTAAACCACTCGATTCATATGAATTTCTTTACGATCTCTTTTGGGTGAGTAGACTTTTAATGGAGGGGCAGACATCTCTACAGTTTAATTTTAAACTATTTTCATTTTAGTTTCAAAAATGAACAAAGGGCTTATGGGTTTGAAACGACATGAGGGTGGTAAATGACAGAACTTCCATTTTTGGGTGAACCATCCCTTTAAATTTCTATCTTTTCCTCATGCAAATCTATCGTTTGGCTTCAGAGGACTTGGAATATAGCCTACAATTAGTATGAACCTCTTTGAAGGTACTATTTTGGAGCATGACGTAATCTCTACGAAAGAGCTGCTTATAGATGCTTCGAATTCATACTTGGGTTGGACAATTTTATTTATTTTTTTATTTTTTTAGTTTTGGTCTGACGTGAGGGTGAGTAAATAATGACAGAGTTAGGTGAACTCTTCCTTTAAAAGGACAGAGTGCTGAAGTGTCATCGTCAGTGGCTCCATTGAAGGAGACTGAGTGGCAGATGGTTTGCTACAGCAGACAGCAGCTCCAGCAGGCGCTGGGAGGACTTACGTAACCGTGAACTGTGATCACTGACGCCCACTCTACAGGCCTGTGCGCAGGAGTGATTCATGAGACCGAAGCGCAGACAAATCTTCCCATACACGCGCATATGCACACTCTCGCATCTTATCCGCAACAGAGGCTGTGAGCGCAAGAGCCAAGAAGATCTCAACCCCCTTTTAATCCAGTAAGATCCCTTTATGGATGCCTTCAGGATTGGAAGCATGTTTAAACAGATTCAGAAGATGTGTTCGGAAGCAATCAGTTCCCGATAGATTGAATGAAATCCCAAAAGCTATGAATTTGTCTATGCTAGCACTTGCAGACAATTACATGAGGGAGCAAATACAGATATGAAAAATCCTGATGAATTTATTAGCATTATTGATTTATTTACTTACGCAGGCCAATAGAATATGAATATGCAAACACCCCAAATGACCTCAGACCCCCTAAAAGGACCTACAAAGAACCTTTGGGTCCTTTTGTGGGTCCATTTTAGTCCCGTTTTAAAGGTGCTGTAAGAGATTTTTGAGAATCATCATTAAACTCATTGTTGAAATCAACCCATTGCTTTCATTGCTCTGCCCCCAAAACACAGGAACATGCAATGCAAGCGTGGATGTCTCTTTATCATAACAGAAGTGAAGCAAAATAAAGCTTTGCAAAAAATTAAGCGATGATGAATGAACGGCAACGAAGAGCGAATCTTGAACATACCGTACACGACAGAAGCAGGAATTCTTTGTCAGTCACCAACAGCACATTCTCAAAACTCACGTATTACTCGCGTATGGAGCAGAAACGCTCTCCCAGAACAGTTGCGCATTTAACCCGGAGGAGAAACACACCATTACTTTAATACTCTGGTGACCTGATGCATCTGTCAGTTGGTCGTCTGCACTGCTCTCTGTTTGATTTTGCTGCATAATTGGCAATTTTTGTCATTTAAGAGCAGTGCATACATTTTTTTTCTCAGCATATTAGATAATATGCAAGACATAATTAGATGCATGCATAATTCACATCCTTAGTGGTGAATAATTGTATTAATGACACTGGAAAAATGACAATTGTTTTGAAATGCAGAGTGTCTAGATTGTGTAGATATGGGTCTTGCGGGTGAAGAATTACTCCGCTTTGGCTCCAGATGGCATCAGAGGCATATTGTATCTTGGCTTTACTAATGCAGACTCCTGACCTTGCTGTATGATCTGCACTGCTTTAGTAGTGATTTATATATATATATAAAGAAAAGATTTTCTCTTTATTAATGTAATCCATTCATAGGCTTGTGTGTATGACTCAGTGGCAGTTTCTGCATTGCTTGATGGAGTGGCACGATTTAGGTTACATTTGGCTCAAACACTGGCATGAGTTTTGAGAAGGTTTGTCCTAGCAGTGGCAGAAACCTTTTAGAAAAAATGATACTTCTGAAATCATTTTAATATTCTGATTTGTTGCTAAAGAAACATTTTCCATTCGAACAGTGTTTATTTCAAATACATATGTTGTAACATTATAAATGTCTGTACTGTCATGTTTGATCAATTTGCAAAATTGCAAATGCAAATTAATGATCAGTTCATTTAAAGCGTACCTTGCTGTTCAGTCAGTAATGTATATTATTATTAATAATTTTTTTGAACTCAAGTTTCTCTTAAGTGGGCCAAAATTGTAGGTGATATATCCTTCACTGTCCTTATTTCTAGTTAAATGCTCTCTACAATTGAGATTGCGCCTATCCTTAAAAACCAAATACGTGACTATTGACTCCTTTCCATTATCCAATTTGGTAATAACTGGAGTATTGACTCACTCCCACTCCTAAAATCAACAGCCACTGCCTAAGAGCCTCTTACTTATCATATTAAAGGAATAGTTCACCCAAAAATGAAAATTCACACTCCTCATTTCGCTACAAACCTTTATAAATTTATTCCGTGAAACAAATTATTTGATCAATTAAATTTGAAGATTCGTCAAACAAGTCTTTTCATGCACTCTAAAAAATGCTGGGTTGTTTTAACCCAATTTTGGGTAAAATATGGACAAACCCAGCCATTGGGTTAAAAATGTAATTTAAAAATTTAACCCAATGGCTGGGTTTGTCCACATTTTACTCAAAATTGGGTTAAAACAACCCAGCATTTTTTAGAGTGTGCAACTGTAAAAGTTCTCCAAAAATTCTCTTTCTGTTTGTGTTCCAGAGAAAAACATTCATGTTTGGAATGATATGAGGGTTAGTAAATGACAGTATTTTTATTTTTAGTTGAACTGTTCCTTTAAAGCTCATGTGAGACATTATTCTGGTAGTCCACTGGATATTTGCAGATTCATTTATACAGTACATATATTTAAAGCAGACATTTCAATGTCATGCATAGGCTTAGTGCATGTGTAGATTGAGGCAGTATTTTCACTGTGTAGTATTAGCAAGGTGGAAATTGAGATAACCGCTCGTGAATGGGCATTGTCCTGCGGCCACATCAGCCCGTGTGGGACGGACGGCAGCCGGAGAGTCTTGTTGTCATTTCTGACTGCCTGTCAGTCTGAATGTGTCCTGAATTCTGCAAGGCGACTGGCTGCATCGCCGCTGACACTTGCATGGGTGGTTTGTGGGAAATGGAGCGTTTCCAGCTAAAGTGAGCTGCTTCAGTTCTGCCAATCTGAAAGAGGAGATTGGCGATTGCAGCCTAGTCAACTCTACGCTGCGCATGGCAGTTCCATGACAGATCTTGCTGTGAAAGAGCATAATGTCCGCTTCTCAACCCAACCCCACCTGGTGCCTTCCACCTGCTATTTCTGTTGGATTTTGCTCAAGGGACGTTTTGTACTCTGGAACAAACAATCAGTCACACTGAAACACAGCAGGTTTAGCACTTGTCTCTCAGACCGGATGTTGAGGGACCTTAAAGTTTTGTCTCAAGAACACAAATCAAGGCAGGCAGAGATGATGGGGCAGAGACGTGACATTTCTGGGAAAATTAATATCACAAGGAAGCGCCTGTGGGGCTTAAGGGCCTATTTGTTTACATGAACATTGTAGTTTGAAAGAATATAGTTTAGAATGGGCTGAAAAGGACAGATTTTTTTTCTTTTTTTGTTTAAATTTGTTCTGTTTTTATTCATTTGTATACGCACAACCGGCACATCCGGGAACTTAACTGTCAATTTTGTCCCTGCCCCCTTTTGGGGGAAAACAAACTAGAATCCCCATAGACTTCAATACAAAATAACGGCAAAAAGCAACGTCCGTACACAGCCGACAAGCGTAAATAACTTAAGAAATCATTTATATAAAACATGTCAAGTAATTATACGTCCACCCTGCCTGCCATAGTGCGTGAAAAATACATACACAAACTTAATTTGGCCAATTTAAAAACATGTCCCTTTATTCTCCCAGCGTCAAATTGGGGTAACAACCCCACCCAGTGGCCAGAGGTGTCTTACCCTATTTACTTTTACCTCGCCGAGTCACGAAGTAAGCGAATGAATGATTTTATTTCACTTTTTAAAGTAAAAAACCTTAATGTATATCTCATGAATTAATGATTATGATGGCAGGTAGCCTGGGCTAGTTGATAACGGGCATAAAAAATGTATCTTTCACGCTCTTTGGCAGGCAGGCTGGACTTATAATTACTTGACATGGTGTATATAAGTGATTTCTTAAGTTATTTACGCCTGTCGGCTGTGTACGGACGTTGGTTTTTGCCGTTATTTTGTGTTGAAGTCTATGGCGAGTCTAGTTTCTTTCCCCCAAAAGTGGGCGTGAACATTCTATGATGACGCAGCGCCGGTTGTGCGTATTGAAGCTAAAGGAGAAACTATGTCTGTTTTTGTATTTCAAATATACAAATCTTAAGGTATGGTTGGTAAGAGCACAAACTGAGCCTTACAATGATAAATTGGTGTGGTTTTGAGTAATTGTTTTGACAGCCTTGTGTTTTATGTGCTGCACATTTCATATAGATCCTTTGAATGTCTTGACATGCTGTCAGGGTAAGAGCATTTACTATGACCTATGGAGTCCAACTTAAAATGATTATTCCCTTCATCTGCCACATACAGTACTGCACCTTTGACTCACAGTGTCTGAAACTGAAAACCAAACTGTCTCTGACCTTTTAGTGTGGAAAAAAATCGCAAATACCGACATATTATATATACTTAGGGAAGAAATATGGAAAAGCAGGAACTCAAAAGTCAGGCTTTTGCCACCAAGTGCATTTTTTGCTGCTCGCACTGAATTAAAGCCAAATTGTTTTAGCTCAAAATAGTTAGTTAACATGGTCGCATCGCAGCAGAGTATGCTGCACAGACAATGGTTGAAGGAGAACACCGATATTCGTCTATTTGTCTTACACAAGGTTCAGCTATGCATGACAAACTCGGGCAGTGTGAAAATAAAATGGGCAAGTACTGCTCTCGCTCAGAATACACACAGCTTCTGCTCTGCTTGTGCGTTTAGTGGGAAACAGGTGTAATAGAGGAAAGATATATAGATAATATTTACTTGGATCCCTCACAGCCACTTTCTAATCTTCATCAGAGTAGTCTGTTTCAAAGTTTTTACTTTCCCCACTGAAATGTTTGGGTAAGATGTATTTTCAGTGTTGTTTGCTGAATGATTGACCTCAAGGTATTGGTACAGTGATTAAAACTCACAAGGGCTGCCAGACTGAAAGATTATATCTCTGAGTTTTGCAAATTAGTAAGGAAATTAAATGAAACAAGTTAATTTGATCTCTTTAGTTATGGACAAATTGAGTCCAATATAATGAGTCATAATGAGTTTTGTTTTCAATATGTGACTGGTTTTGTCTTTTTTTTCTTTGTGATTTGTATGTGCTGCAGAGGATGGACGGAGATGAAGAGGAGTCCCAAAGGGTGAAGCTGTCAAAGCAGAATGGAGTGAGGAAGAGCGAGACCGAGGAGGAGCGGAGAGATATGATCACTCCTGCCTTGAGAGATGCTCTGACTAAACAAGGTACAGCATGACCTTAACCTGCATGTGTGATTCACTCACGCATAGAAACATGTCTGTGACAAAGAAAAGTTGTCGTATAGTGGATATCTGTGCAAACGCACACTTCTTTTCATCTCTACGTTTCTCTAATGAGAATTTGAATGTCTTTATAGCTTGTACATTCATTGTTCATGTTATTTATTTATTTATTTTTTACAGAAATAATGTGGTTGGTTTTCAGGCAATATTTACATGCAGTACTCACCCACTATAATGTTAGGTTATTGTGGGTGGTAGATGTGCCGTTAGTTTTTTTTTCCTTTTGTTTTGTCGCTTTTAGCTTCTTTAGCATTCTATTAAATTTTTTGTTGTTGTTGAGAATTTCACTGGGTGATTCAAATTTCACTTCCACCTAATTAATTAATTGATTATAACCTAATCATTTTTTGGGACATTTTATGCACGTTGCACTAAAGTTTGGGATCAGCAATTTCTTATTAAGAAATGAATAAAAGGACGCAACATAATTTATCGAAAGTGACAGTTAAGACATTTGTAATGTTACAAAAGATTTCTATTTCAAATAAATGCTGTTCTTTTTAACCTTCTATTCATCAAAGTCAGTATATTGGTTTCCACACAGATATTAAACATTCAAATGTTTCTTGAGCAGCAAATCATGGTATAAGGATGATTTCAAAACGATCACGTGACACTAAAGACTGGAGTACATTTACATTTTATGTTTATTCATTTTAGCTGACGCTTTTATCCAAAGCAACTTACAATTGCTATGTATGTCAGAGGTCGCACGCTTCTGGAGCAACTAGGGGTGGATTCGAACCTGGGTCTCTCACACCAAAGGCATGTGTCTTATCCACTGCGCCATCACCACCCCTATAACAAAACAGGAGTAATGGCTGTTTTGATGTCATACACTCTCAGAAAAAAAGGTACAAAAGCTGTCACTGGGGCTGTACCTTTTCAAAAGGGAAACTTTTGTCCATTTCATGAGATAATAAGTACATTTTAGGTGTTAATATGTACATTTTAGGTGCTAATATGTACATCAAGTGTTAATATGTCCATTTCAGAAGTTAACATTTACATTTTAGGTGGTAATATGTACATTTTATCTGGTAATATGTACATTTTAGGTGCTAATATGTACCACTAAGGTACCAATATGCAGCCTTTGGGTACAAAAGTGTACCTTTTGAAAAGGTACAGCTCCATTGACAGCTTTTGTACCTTTTTTTTCTGAGAGTGTATCTATAGAACATATTGCAGAGTCTGCAAGTCTTGTGGTTAGGGTTTGTTCAGATCTCTAACCTAAAATATGAGTGATAGTGGTCCACCACTAATGAAAACTCGCTGTTAATTTTACTAGCTCTGCAAGTTCGATAGCTGTAGCTTCTTAAGCACACAAGCTACACAAGCTCTTCACTGTTTACTGTTGTGTCCCATTTCCCTGATGATGGACAATTGTTTCCTGCTTTCCTAGCTGCTTTAATTGAGTCCTTCTGAGATGGTTGTTTCATCTATCAAAAAACAAAACAAACTGGATGCCAGAGCCCCGATGATAATAATTAGGTCCTTGCCGCTGACAAAGTGTCACCGTTATTGTAAACCTAGTTTCATTTATGGTTGTTTCTCACACTTTTGGCAGTTTTTGCTTTCCATAAGAACTCTCATGTTTGTTATTAATAAACTGTCTGGGGAGCTAAAAGTTTCCTCCTGTTGTGCTCTACAAATTTCACCCCCGTCGTCTGGTTCCTGATTGAACCTCTGATGGTGTGACTGTGCCTAACAGAGCTTAATGATGCAGCAAAGCCCAATTACTCCTCTCCTGGTGCTGGAGTTCCCTTGAGCCTTTAGCTTCACACCTTATATTAGATCAACTTGCCTCCAGCCGCACACCAGAGCCTGGCCGGCACTCGCATTTCCACCAAGGTTGTGTGTACTACCAATCAGTGTCCACTGTGCTTGTGGCAATGTGCAACACTTCTGAGCATGCTGTGAGTTTAACATGCTTGATATCACAAACTCACAACCAAGAGATCTCCAAAGTATGAGACACAAATTGAGATAATATTATCCTGTTTCATTGGTAATGCAGTGTTATAAGGTGTATTTCACCCAACCTGTCAAGAATATGTCCATGTAATTTCTAACCCAAAATGTACAGGTGAAAATATTGTGCAAAAGTTAATTTATTTCAGTTAAATGTAGATTCATTACATGCAAAGTGAGAAATTCCTGGCCTTTATTTGTTATAATTTTGATGATTATGGCTTGCAGCTATGAAAACCTTTTCACAATGTTTTAATTTTGAATTTGGGGTTTTAATAGCTATAAGCCATAATTTTCAAAATTCAACAAATCAAGGCTTGGAATATCGCACTTTGCAATTAATGAATCTATATAATATGTTAGTTTCACCTTTAAGGTAAATAACTGATATGAACTTTTGCACGATATTCTAATTCTTCGAGTTTCACCTGTATAAGGAACAATTAAGTTGGAGTACTTAATTCTTATTGTTTAATCTGCATTCTGCAGCAACATTTTTGCAAGTTGAATTTCTCTCGCATAACTACATCATTTCAATTAGGGATGCCTAGGTACGTTGGTACCATTTCAATTACACTGGATATTTTATTTTTACATTTATTTATCGATCAGTCGATTTTAGATGTTTGTGCATTCTCATTTCCCGTATTTTTACATTTAGATGAGAGCAAATGTAATGCTAAGTAGATCTTAAAAAACTATCATTTTTTATAACACAGTTAAATATAATCCTTATGAAATATAAAACTGAATATCCACCTTTCAGACACTGTAAAAATTGGGGCAACAGATTAAAAGCAATATTATTAATTCAATTTAACAAATTAGTATTGATTAATAATTATTCAAATTAATTCCTTAAAAGTAAGCCATTTTAAATTAGTAAAACTTACTTTAAAAACTTACATTTAATTCGCCATTATGGTGATCAGTGTTTGTTTTAGGTTTCTACTTCAGTGATTCTAACATCAGGTGTCTTCAATGTTGGCTATATAAAATAAAGAGATTCTTAATTAATCTTTGACGTCTGTCTGTTATTCAGATATTTTTGTTTAATTTTTTGGTGTAAACTTTACTCATTTTAAATGGTTAAGTTTTAAGGAATAATTTGATTAATTATTACTCAATTCTAATTTGTTCAATTTAATTAATAATATTGCTTGTAATCTGTTGCCAATATTTTATTGATTAGATGAAGCGTATTCATTTTTACAGTGTACTCACTGCACATTGATGTAAAGTTGTAAATTCACTTGTAGCATTTACAGTAAAATTGATTTTAGTTTTTAGTGTTTTATTTTTTTATTTCATAATTTTCATATCAGCCATTTATCTACCATAACATGGAAATAGTGATTGGCTTATCACATTGTAATAGAAGATGTTTGTTATTCATACAAAATAAACCCTGACAGAGTGATTAAAACAGACATGAAGAGAGAAGGGGGATTTGTATCTTAATATTTATGTATTACGAATCACATGGGTGTTTATGTAGATATTACACCCCAAGACTATTAGAATATTGTGAATGTTTTTAATATTCACATTTTGTTCTATTTTACTTAGGAAATAGAAAATATAATCTAGACATTTCATCGGCTCCCTAAATGAAGTGGCGGCCACCTCATGGTGGTTTGTTTTTGCAAGTTGGGTTTTGAACTGTGAATGCACAATCTAATGTATGTAATTTAGCTGATCTTGCCTGCATTCTAGAGAAGGTTCTGATGTGAGATTATATAACACTCATTTCCTGAGGGGCTGACTGGTAACCTCCTCTCGCTCGCTGTTATTTTTGCTCTTTTAATGATAAACTGAAATTATTCCCTCCGGCATTATTAGCGATGATTTAAAGATGAATGAGGGAGAGAACTAAAGAGCTCTGAAATTGTTTTAAGTCACTTCCTTTAACTGCTGAAGAAATACAGCAGCTAGAGCAGAGAAAGAGGGCAAATGTGTTTGGTCAGACTGAGTGATGAAGGCTGCTGGAGGTTAAAGCCTTGAAATTCGTCTTCGTTCACCTCACGCCAACAATAACAGCTTGTAATTAAAACCTGAGGTAATGAAACTTCGATCATACCATAGCAGTGCGTCATTGATCTTGTGAAGGTCTGTTTTGGTGATTTTCGTCATCAGTGTGATGGGACATTTTTTTGCTCCTGTAAGCTTCATGTGGTCCTGAGAGAGACTAAATTATGAGGAAATGCATGCTTTTAAACCATCTCAAATTCATTACAAATACCTTGATTGTATATCAAATCTGATCAAAAGGCAGTGCTTCATAGTTTCTATGCACATGAATCCTCATAATGTGAAGATTCAGCATATCTCTGCTTCCAGCTGCCCAAATTTTGAGCCTTCACAGCTGAAACCAAACCTGCTCTCTGATCCCGGCTCTATCCAAACAGATGCGGTTCTTCAGAGAGAGACGAGCGAACACCTCCCTTACATCCTCAGCCCCAGTGAGCTATTTGCAGACATAAAAGACAAGAACATGTGTTTGATGTGGAGTTTAGCTAATGAACATGGGAGAGAGAGATTGAGATCATTAGTATGGAGTTTCTTTCCTTCGTGCACATAGAGAGAAATTGTGAAAAAGAGAGGAATAACTCACTAAAATGAAAATTGACTTTGTTTACTCACGCCCAACCACATTTTCTTATTTCTTTCATCAAACACAAACAAAAACATTTTTTTTGTTTGTATACAGTGGATGGTAATTTCAACTATTAATACCAAAATGGACAAAAACTAGTCCTTTTTGGTCTTGAGACAAATATAATGTTTGGGGAATAATGATTTATTTAGGTCTGTATGCACCACAAATGATGACAATTAATCCCTTTGGTTGAAATATCAATGCAGTGCCAAGTGGTTTTTGAGAGGTTTGGTTCTCTTCCAACAGGAAGTCTCATTTAGCTGTGATTTGAACAGCCCTTTCAGCACAGAGCGATGCCTTAATATTCTGCGGGTTTATTAAAGTCCCCTTGTAGTCAGTAATTTTATCCCTTAAAACTCATCACTGATCACCAAAATTGCATATTTAAAGGTTTTGCCTGTGTAAAAAATTTCTTCATGCCTTAAAATAGCTTGAATGCAACTGTACACCCTTGCTTCATTTAGAATGTGTAACCATAAATATGCTAATTAGTCTTGCATCAGCTCAGAGATTGGCTCGGCCAATTTACTCAAGTAAACTCTGCACAATGGTATCGCTCTTTACAACGTCGGACACATACCTAATTAATACGATTAGCCTTTTGCTTGACTGTTATCAAACAGCTAATAATGTGTTGCCAATCTTACACAAACCATGTTCCCGTTCGCAATCTCAGTCAAAACGCTACCTTCCAATAATTAGAAACGCTTTGAAAAACTTTAAAACATCAGTGGAGAAAGGTATATTGTTCATCATAAAACTGCTAAATTGCTAAATCTACCCGATTTAACTTACTTACTTACTTTAGCTTACTCCTTTGCTTCATGGCATATTTGATATGCTAAAGCCCTCTGTTGGCATAATTGGTTACGAGGTTGTTTATTTAAGAAACACCAGTGATTTTAAACTGTGTTTTAAGGACAAAATTCTCAGCCATGATGTGTACTTATGAATTTGCATATGGTTTGTCTTGAAGCACATTAAAAACACCACATAGATATAAACAACATTTATAAACTTAATTTTCACCACAGGGGGACTTTAAGACTGGTATAGGGAGTGATGGTTGCCCCAGTGATGGCCTTCCATGTGGATTAAAGTCTAAATCGAGTCTGATTCCCCAAGGAGACGCAGCGCAGTTATGGGAGAATGAGGCTATGGACTTTAGAAACGGGCAGACTTAAGCACATTTGGCCTTTCAGCCTGCTGAGATGTATTGAGGAGCTTTGTTGGAAAATTTCTGGCATTTCTCTGCTAGATCCTGTGCAAACTGTAAAATGGAAATCCTTCTGCTAGTACTGCGTGTACATCATATAAATGCACCTTTTCTTTTTAGGCTCCCTATTGCATACCATCTCAAATACAACATGTTAAACACTGCTGTTTTAAGCTGTCATGGTGATTTGCATAGTTAAAACAGTGCTTATGGTTGTGATGTCAATACAATGATGATTTGTGAAGGTTCCAGATTAGATTTTGAAAATGTTTGGGCATCGCAGAAATTGCTCTAATACAAAATATGTATGAATGAAAAGGGGAAAAAAATGCCCACTTTAATGCGCATTTGTGTATCAAAATACTGTGGATGTTTTATAGAACATACATTTTCAAACATTCAAAAGTTTCATGCTCATCAAGGCTGCATTTTATTGATGAAAAATACTAATGTAAAATTTTTCCAATTTAAAATGTCTGTTCTATATTTTAATGTATTTTCAAAGGTAATTTATTTCTGTGATGGCAAAGCTGAATTTTTAGCATCATTACTCTAGTTTTCTGTGTCACATGATCCTTCAGAGGTCATTATAATGTGCTGATTTGCTGTTCAGCATATTAGAAACATTTCCTAAAATTGTCAGTGTTAAACAGTTGTGCTGCTTAATATTTGACGAATAGAAAGCACTTTTTTCTAATTCAAACACTATGTAATGAAAACATATCTTTTATACTGTGCATTATAATACTGAGATTTGTATAAACTATTTACTTTATGTTATAGTAGTATTATATTTTTGACCTTGACATGATTTAAAAAAAAAAAAAGAATAATGATCAATAATTGATAGCAATAATAAAGTTTCCCTGACAGCAGGCCAACAATGTTAGTGAAATTTTCCCACCTCTAAAGTCAAACATGTTGGTGACTAATCCAGTAGCTGCTGGCATTTAAAATACGAAGTGTTTTGGATTTGATTTCTATGCTTAAAGGCAGTGTGCCTTTTGTCTTTTGAGGAAATGTAGCTCAATCGGTACTCAGAAAACTTGCTAATCTCTGCATGCCTTTGTTTCCATCTGTTCTTTATTTTTGTGTGGTCTGTAGGGTATAAACTAATTGGAAGTCACTCCGGGGTGAAACTGTGTCGTTGGACTAAGGTAGGTTGTTTCCCACTATTGATTTATTGTCAAGACTCTTTAGTAAATTTCTCTTTTAAAGCAGCACAATCTTTCCAGGCAGGAACAGTTTTTCTCTGTATAAATGAAACCAATGTTGAACCTCTTTTGTTAGTCAATGCTGAGAGGGAGAGGAGGCTGCTATAAACACACCTTCTACGGGATTGAATCGCATCGATGTATGGAGACCACGCCGAGCCTGGCCTGTGCCAACAAATGTGTTTTCTGCTGGAGGTAGGAGAAGATTTGATTAAAAAAAATGCACTGAAATAAATGACCTAAAACAGTCTTATTGCTCATATTTGGGGTTTCAACAAAGCCTTAACCAAGTAATATTGGGTGCGTAACTCATCCATTTTAATATTAAAGAAATATCGACCTCTACTACTATGTAATAACATTTAAATGAATTATTTAATACAGTGCACTTATGGCTGTAATTGCATGCAGGTGGAGTGTGAAAACATGTATTTACACAATAAGTAACTTCTGTAATTGCATCTATAATTGCACTGTTGACCCTTTCTTTACACCTTAACTTAACTTACCCTTAAACATACCCATATACAAACCTGCCCCAAACATTTTCCATATACTACCTCAATAGTAGCAAAAGTGTTTTTTATCCAACATGAACACCAGTACATTGTACTTTTTTTGACTCAACTTTAAAAAAGTTATTATAAAGTAAGGAAGACTATTTAAAAAGTATGATTTTTTTTTTTAAATATCATTTAAAATATCGGCCCGTATTATGTGAGAGATGCCTGAACAAACAGCTGTGATGTCCGTCTGAATGAATTGAAAGTGCAATGGTATATACAGCACTGCTGATTCATAGTGACACTCGTGGAAAGAAGGTAGTATTCAATATTCCTGTCATTGGCTGTGAGGTTTTATGTGGTGGGGTGGGGGGAAGAGCTGTCAAAGAGCATCAGTGCTCTAAAGATTGTATCTGGAATGATTTCCACTGTGTGTGACCCTTAGTTGCCTTAAGGTACAGCCCAGCTTAAAGCTGCTTGCTGACAGAGATGGACTTGATTTAAAGTCGTCACTGTGAGCCTGTCAGCCTGACACAAACATCCACCCATAAACTAACAGGACACTATGTCATGTCCTACAACTCTGGGGCAGGACGTACCGGGACAGCCTCCAGTGCACAAAAACCAACTTCTGTGTCTAGTTTGAGCTGCGCTGTCAGGATGACACAGCAGATTGAGGGTGTCTCAGAGAGACTTTGATCCTGCTGTTGAGTAAATCATTTTTCCCATCCTATTTTCTCATTGAATCAGCTGATTTTGAGACATTGTGAAGAAAAATCAACGCTCAACGTCTTGCGATTGTCGGTGAACCTTTTTATGCCTTTGTGTTTGAGCAGTGTATCGGATCCAGTTTTTGGCATTGTGGGTTGTTTTGTTGTAACTCAGAGCGTTGCGCTGATCAAATTTTCCATCCGTTTCGTTGCCACATGCAGTGCCAATCTTCAAATGCCACACTATTAATGACATAATGCAAATAAATGCGCTGAAGAAGATTCAAAACGGTAAAGTCGTTTAGTCCTCCGCTTTCATGGAATGTGATGGAAATATTGAACTTCGCATTAGGCGAGTAATTTGGTTAAAAGTGGCACTTGAAATTGTGAGTCTGAAGAGGCCTCTTCATGTGGATGGGCTGGATAATTTAGGTGGTATTGCCTGAAACTGAGCAAAGGCATTAGTGGAAAAGCTATTGAACCCATCTCAAACATTGGCTCTTCAGCCCAGAAGGCCATTTTGATAAAGGCAAGAGGGCAAAAAGATTTAAGGCTGTTGTTGGCTGTTGGTAATACCAGGAATTGCTGTAGGTATTTACTTGTCTTTGACGTCAGTTGTTTTTGTTTCTTATTAATACTAATGGTAATGATGTGACGTGGGTGTCACAAAAACTGGTGATCATCTGAAAAGTTTTTTTAAAGCATTATACCTCAATTTTGTGTACAAATTGATATAAAACAAGTTTTGAAAGTGTTGTGGTGATGTGTCACATTGGGCTTTTAACCTTAAAACAGTAGGTAGGTGAAATTTTGATGTGACGTATGGGTCACATTAGGAAAAATAGGAAAGACCTGCTCAAATAATTTAGCTGATTCAATTATTTTATCGTAATATACACTCACCTAAAGGTTTATTAGGAATAGGAACACCATACTAATACTGTGTTTGAGCCCCTTTCGCTTCAGAACTGCCTTAATTCTACGTGGCATTGATTCATCAAGGTGCAGAAAGCATTCTTTAGAAATGTTTCCCCATATTGATAGGATAGCATCTTGCAGTTGATGGAGATTTGTGGGATGCACATTCAGGGCACGAAGCTCCCGTTCCACCACATCTCAAAGATGCTCTATTGGGTTGAGATCTGGTGACTGTGGGGGCCATTTTAGTACAGCGAACTCATTGTCATGTTCAAGAAACCAATTTGAAATGATTCAAGCTTTGTGACATGGTGCATTATCCTGGTAGCCATCACCAGAGGATGGGTACATGGTGGCCATAAAGGGATGGACATGGTCAGAAACAATGCTCAGGTAGGCCTTGGCATTTAAACAATGCCCAATTGGCACTAATGGCCTAAAGTGTGCCAAGAAAACACACCCCACACCATTACACCACCACCACCAGCCTGCACAGAGGGAACAAGGCATGATGGATCCATGTTCTCATTCTGTTTACGCCAAATTCTGACTATACCATCTGAATCGAGACTCATCAGACCCGACAACATTTTCCTAGTCTTCAACTGTCCAACTTTGGTGAGCTCTTGCAAATTGTAGCCTCTTTTTCCTATTTGTAGTGGAGATGAGTGGTACCCGGTGGAGTCTTCTGCTGTTGTAGCCCATCCGCCTCAAGGTTGTGCGTGTTGTGGCTTCACAAATGCTTTGGTACCTCGGTAATAACGAGTGGTTATTTCAGTCAAAGTTGCTCTTCTATCAGCTTGAATCAGTCGGCCCATTCTCCTCTGACCTCTAGCATCAACAAGGCATTTTCGCCCACAGGACTGCCACATACTGGATGTTTTTCCCTTTTCACACCATTCTTTGTAAACCCTAGAAATGGTTGTGCGTGAAAATCCCAGTAACTGAGCAGATTGTGAAATACTCAGACCGGCTCGTCTGGCACCAACAACCATGCCACGCTCAAAATTGCTTAAATCCCCTTTCTTTCCCATTCTGACATTCAGTTTGGAGTTTAGGAGATTGTCTTGACCAGGACCACACCCCTAATGCATTGAAGCATCTGCCATGTGATTGATTGATTAGATAATTGCATTAATGAGAAATTACCAGGTGTTCCTAATAATCCTTTAGGTTAGTGTATATATGCACTAGCATTTATGTATTTAAATGATAGCATTTATATATTTAGTTGTACTTTACTTAAACTCTATAAGCTTGCAACTAAAAACATTCTGGAAATAAACAATCAGCTTGTGGGCTAGTTGTTCAGACAACCCACTGACTTGTCCATTTTAAAAATGTAGTTTGGCACATCCACATAATAGGATTTGGCTCTACCCCTGGTGAAGTAAGGAATATGGCGTCACTTCCAGCATTTTCACATCTTCTGTTGCTATTTATGGAAGGGGAAGGAAGTAAAGCCACACTGCCTGGCATTTCTGCCCTTTTATGTGATGTGAGAGCTGTTGAAAGGGTCACAGGATGCTAATTTGCAGGCGGTGGGGGTGCAGGTGTTGTTCTCAGGGGAATGAGACTGCGGTCCAGGGCGTGTAATTCTGTGACTGTGTCGTGCTGACAGGAGCTGTCCTCTCTCATTCTCTCTGAACAGACACCACACCAACCCAGTGGGAACAGAGTGGCGCTGGAAAATGGACCCGGCCGAGAAGATCATTCAGGAGGCCATGGAGAACCACAGGAACATGATTCGGCAATTCAGAGGTAATGGCTCCCCGGAGCTCCACTGTCCGTTACCTTTAGCTAACCTCTCCTGCTGCCTTTCAACAAACAACAGGAGGAGTAAAAGGCCACCGCATTTGTAAAAACACTAATTGGCCACGGCTTATTTTCATTACCATTACCAAGTTTGATGTGAATAAATGACAAAATTGGTCTGTGAATTTTCTGGTCTGTGTTGTTTTTGGTGTGCAGGTGAAAATATTCTCCAGAAACCTTTTTGTGCCAACAAACCTGAGAAGAAAATTCACACCTGCTGTTAATAGCCCTTTACACTGTAATTGTTCAGAAATAACTTTTGTTTTAATTAAATCCTTTTCCTCAGAGGCACAAATCCAGTTGGAAGCTATTCAAACATTGTGTGACATAACTCTATATTGACGTCTTTGAAAACCCTCCTGGTTTCAGAGATTGTCCAACAGACACTGGGGTATATTTAGCTGTCACTACAATTTCCAGAAAGGACAGGCTCTAAGTGCAGTTCGACTGGGTCTAATTTATTCATTTGCACCCTGTCACTTTCTTCACCATATGCTACATCAGATCAGTACTGGATTCATCAGCTTTCAACAGCATTAATGAGACTGGGTTTGTGGCTGGATTAGTTTGACAGGCCGAGGCAACAGCTGAGAGTTTTTATTTGTTTGTTGCAGATAATTCCCAATACTACAGCGTGCCGAAGTATTTAGGGTACAAGGACTTTGTTTTGTTGTGAGAGTGCCTGTATGGAATTAATTTTCTCTAAGGAAAATTTGTTTCGCATATGATTTTGGGAACATCTAGATCTAACAACCTTGATATAACAACGAAGCAAATTATCTAGTGTTTTCATTCGAACTCTGGCATCCTCTGAGAAATCAAATTCTTATCTGGATAGGAATGTCTGCGAATTGTGGTATTTCATGTTGGTACAAAACTTATTTTATTTTGACCTTGATCGAATACCATAGCTGGAGCTAAATTTGCATTTGCTATCACTGAATTTCCTTCATATGCCAGAATATGCATCATATTCATTATGAGTTTAGAACATTTTTGCAAATCCGTCCCTTAACCCTCAGGCGCTCTTCGGTCATTTCGGACCAAAAAAATTTCTGTTTTGAATTTCTAAAAATCACAGCTTCATCGGAATGTTACGAAACTTGGTGACTTTTATGGGATTGTGTATGTGAACACACAAAAAAATTGAGGTCATGATCTGAGCATGCTAAGTGGTCTTAAAAAAATAGTCACACTTGTGGTCTTTTATTTTTTTTCCGTCTGGTTATTTATTTATTTATTTTTTTCCCTTTTTTTTTAATAAAAAATCCTTTTTGTGATTGTTTCAACTATATATTCAAATCCACAAAAAAAAAAAAAAATGTGTTCATAAGCATCTGGGGAATTCACATCTCCACTGAGAGCTGTACATGCCATCTAGTGGTTACACCATGATTCTATGCTTTTTCTCTATACTGTAACCAGATGGTGCTAATTTTCTTCAAAAAAAATTTTTTTCTGAAGGCCTAGACTCTATATTAAACTAAAATACTGCATTAATAATTTTTTGAAAAAACTAATATATATATATATATATATACATATTTATATTTTTCCATGGTAAAATAGACCATAAATATTGCATAAATATTAATAAATTCAATCAAATTGTCTCAAAATATTAAATGACAAAGGATAAATATTATAGAACAAAAATAAATTGCATTGGTTTTACTGGGATGGAGGAAATTAAATTTTTAGGTGTCCGGTCACTTTTGACCGGGAGGATAACAAGTGTGACTCCCAAACGAAGAGCACCTGAGGGTTAATTAAATGCCTAATTTTAGATTGTAATCACATGAATGCATACTCTTTATTTCAGTGGGTTTCGTGATTCACACACATCCAGATCATAAGACCATCCATAACCATAAATTTCATGAACTTCAGTTGAGGTCCACTCCTAGGACTATTTTTTGCAATGGCATACCAATACTGTGTCATGAACTTCTATAATGCCAGCAAATTTCCTCTTCCCTTCAAAATGTGCTCTTTGGGACGTAACACATTCCTGTCTCTCATTCCTCATCTCCACAATCAGGTGACGTCAACTCGTAATGAGTTGTGATTTCACTGCCAGATCCAGAGTTCAACTTCCATCTCAGTACTTTGGTGGACATCTGGATCTGACTTTTTTATTTAGGATTGTGGGGGCACACCAGATGGGTTTTCAAGAACCTTAAAATGGGAACTAAATCCTTTTGCTCTCTCTCTTAACGTTTGAAGGGACTCCCTTAACATCAATGGTTTTGTTTTACCTATCTGCCTTCATACTCACAATATGGGGTGATTTGGAAACTGTTTGATGCGTGTCCCCCCCACCTTTCTGCAGTAGTCTGAAAAATTAATCAGAGATGTCTAGCGTAGATGGCTACAAACAGATCTGCGACTAAGAGAGGGAGTTTTCTGATGATATCTGCTGGGAATGTTATTAGATGGAGTGGCACAGTCCCAAAGGCTAGTTTGATTCGATTTATCATTCGTAAATCAAGGTTTCTGCTTTTCGAAACTCAAGACATCTGTCTTTGATCATCTGCTTTGAGTACAGATGTCAAACTTTTATATTTTTCTGAAATGAACATTGCCCATGGCCTACTGTTCTTTTTGGATTATTTTTCAGAAATCTAATAATATTCCTGTTAAGCAACTTCTTTAAAGTTGCGAGAAATGGACGGAAATTGTTTTGATCATTTTTTTTGTCTAAATATTAGCACTATTGATGCATCTAAGCCAGATAAATCAAGGCTCCTTCTGGAGACTACTGTAGGTTTTTTTCCAGTGTCTGAGTTGGTGCCAGATGTGTGTGTTGCGCCACCTCCGCATCGCCGTCTTGGTCTCAGCGTCCACTCTGGCTTGGTGGCACAGTTGACATTTAGCAGTGACATCACTGCTCCGTGTAGCAGAAGTAAGCCATGATGTCCCAGGGCTGAGTAAACAAACACATGAACAAGTGAACAGAGAGAGTGGATGAAAGGGCAGAAAGCACGCTGTGCCAAGGGTACAGAGCACAAAAATGGAGCCAGAAATCTTCAGTGATCAAGAAAGAGAGAAGAAAATGTTTGGCTACTAGAACCTATTGCTAGTCTTATTAGAATACAGTTAGTTAATAGTCTTTTCTTGGCAAGATTACCTTTTTTGTCCATTTGTTTTGTTGCGTTTTTTTCTTCCCCATAGGTTTATTTTATTATTTTAGTAAAATGTTTTTTGTAAAAATGTTTTAATTTGACCAATTTTCTCCCCCTCTTTTGTCTTAGAATTAAAATGGGTGGTTTTTGTTGACCCTTAAGTATAATGTTTTTCCAAATTTAAATCGTTTCTCCCATTTTTCAGTTGCAGAGAAAACTTTAAGATAGTTGATTTTGCTCAAAAGGGAAAATAATGTGACTCAGTTGTGCTTTAAACAATTTTCTAATTGGTTCCCAGAAGCATTGTTAGCCAACTAAGATTCACTGTTACCAACATATTTAAACGATTCTGTGATTCATTAAAGGGATACCCCACTTTTTTTGGAAATAGGCTCATTTTACAACTCCCCCAGAGTTAAACAGTTTTTTTACCGTTTTCGAATGCATTCAGACGATTTTCAGATATTTAGAAGAATATCAGTAACCGGACAGTTTCTGGTCTCATTGACTTCCGTAGTAGGAAAAAAATATACTATGGAAGTCAATGAGACCAAAAACTGTCTGATGACTGATATTCTTCTAAATATCTGAAAATCGTCTGAATACATCCAAAAACGGTAAAACTCAACTGTTTAACTCTGGGGGAGTGGTAAAATGAGCCTATTTCCAAAAAAAGTGGAGTATCCCTTTAAACCATAGTTCCAAAAGTTCTATGGTTGGTACATCTCTCAGCCTGTGCAATTAAGCATATTGATGGTATGACCAGGGATGTATTCAAGCAATGCTATTTATTCAAGCAATGCTAATTTAACATCACATATACCCTGAAAAGCATATAAAAACTCTGTTAATTTACCTAAACCTTGCTTACTCTGGGTATACTGGTTTGAGAAACCAATGAAAACACAAAGACATTCTCAAAAGAGCACCTAATCCAGAAGTCACCATAGTCACCTGTGCTTTATAATATATTTTGTGAGAAATTTTATGCCCACTGGAGCCTCAATAGTGCAATCAAGTTGTCTAACAAGATAATTTCTCCCATGATGCATCATACTAATGATAGTTAAGCAGTATGGGAAACTCACCTGAATTTATCTGCTTTATTCGACAATGGCATATTCTGTTTGTGGCTCTATTTGCAAAGAAATTAAATATTTTAGCTTTAATAAATGATCTGACCACTTTAAACTTTAACTTTGTGGTGTTTTATCACTTGACAGGAGTTCCAGGCGTGCGTCCCGAGCGTTTTGAAGAGGGCCTCACAGTCAAGCACTGTGCTCTGTCTCTGGTGGGCGAACCCATCATGTATCCTGAGATCAACACCTTTCTTCGACTGCTTCACCAACAGAACATATCCAGCTTCTTGGTCACCAATGCCCAGTTTCCTGAGGAGATCAGGTAGGATTTAATAACCAAATCTTCAGGATCTTGGAGATTAAATGAACAATCGGCTACAGAAATACCCATATCGGTCAACCACTAATATTGTGGGGACACGTTCCCCTTAATGTTTGTGATAGTTATGACCCTGATTGTGGGTGCCAACTATTGTTATAAATCTTGTCATATATCATTCAGTGATTCTGATCTAGTGACTACAGTCAAAGCCTGTTTTTGAATGCGTTTGTTCTCTGTATATCTGCAGTAGTTGTAACTACCGAACATCCTCCAGCTTGAAGTTTTTCCCTCAGTCTTTGAAGGGAACTCCCCACTAGGGCTGTAGCAGGACTGATAAGCCATAATCAGGCCCAGAATTGCAAATCACAGTTTCTTTGACTCCTAGCTCCTCCAATTTCACTAGATTGTGAGTTTTCAGGAGCAGCCAAAAAGCTTTTAGCTATCTCTCTCTCTGCTCCCCAGCTTAATGCAAAATACATGCTCACCTCATTCTTCCGACTGCTGCACGCTGAATTCTCTCAGAGATCTGGCGGGTTATCTGTGGGTGAGGGGGACGTCACCTCAGCTCAGCTGCTGGAATATCTTGTTGGAGGAAGTTAGGAACACTTGTCAGTCGTTGTTGTTTATCTCGTAGCTGCAAGCTTTGCCACGCTGCACTGCTGAGGCAGGCATTTTTTTGAGGGATAAACAAACAAACCAGCAGAAGAAAAAATATATATTCACCGAGGGGACTCAGCATCGAGCCTTCCCTCTCAGAAAGTATTTCTCAAATGGCATTATATTGAGATCCTAGACCTGCTGCTTATATTAATATGCTGTTTTTTTGTTGTTCGCACATGCCTCTAACAACTCAAAATAACCAATTATACTGAGACTTATTTTAAAGCTTTTTCTTATCTTGGCTGATTTTATATATTTAAAGAGCTTGTGTTTGATTTTAAATAGTTTAGTATCACAATGGATGACACTGAACAACTGAAAGAAAAGACCAAAAAAAGGGGTAAACCATGTAAAAAAAGATCAGATCTCTGTAAGATCTCATTGGTTAATGCATTAACTACTGAACAATGAGCAATAGACTTGTTACAGTATTTATCAACATTTTTAATAAAAATACAAGAGTTCGTTATTTAATTTTAGCTCACATCCATTAAATATGAACAGACCACTTTTGATTTTAATGTGTTAGTAGATATTGAAATTAATTACTAAAATGAATAAATGCTTTAGAAGTATTTTTAATTGTTAGTTAATCTTAACAACTGTAATTAATGGTAACAATGGAACCTTATTGTAAAGTGTTACCAGAAAAGATGCAATTGACGAAAGTAAAAAGGCTGTAGAAACAAGTATAGGCCCAAACAAGATACATTGATTGCAGTCACTAGAGAGTAAGAATGCATAAACATTTCATTAATCCTGAGTAAACAAAAGAGTTTTTATTAGTTTTTGAAGATGGAGGGCAATCTGAATTTGGGGACTATTAATAAATTGGCAGAGCAGGGGAGAAGCTGAATCGGAATCTTAATATTGTGGTGCTAGACCACTTTTACGAAACTGGAAGAGAGTTGTTTAATGAGATATTTAATATGTGAACTGAGGACGCAGTTGAAAATCACACCTAGAATGGTACAATCGGTTAAGTCTTTATGATCACTCTTATCTGTGATTAGAAGTTTTATTAGATTAGTTTTGTCAGGGTTGTTTAAGCTGCCATGCACACTTTGGCGTCATGGATGCGAGGGTATAGGGAGAGAAAATAGCAATGAAATCTTTGTGCATGCCACCAAATTATTTGTCCAAAGCATATAAACTAAAAAAGGAAAGGGTCTAGAACTGAGCCCTGGGGAACACCATGAGCAATGGGAGCTGGATTTGATTTCTTTATCAATAGAAATTGATACCTTTAATGAATGATAATAACCAATGAAGAGCAGTGTCATTGATGCCAAATGCTAATATGTGGAAAATATTGTTGCAGACTGTCAAAATCCTTGCTAAGACTAAGATTGTCCATCTATTGAGATTTTTCAGAACGTATGCAAGTCCACTCTTTTCAAGTTGTTTTGTACGATGACTCCCATGTTTGAAGGAGACGCAAAAACAGGTGGGCGTATTGACTCATTCTCCTTGCCCCTAGGGAAACCACAAAAGTTATCACTCGGATACCTTCCCTTTGTATGCATAGTGAGCGGCATTTACACTGTGGACACTGACAGCCCCTCAAGAATACCATGTCTTCTCTAAAACGATGCTAGGGTTATCTAGTTGGGCAGTCCAGAGCTGAACTGAGTGATTGAGTTTTTTTATTTGGCAAAGACAGTTCTGGCAGTTGTTGGTATATATGGTACATTGTCTGAATGTACACATTACCTAGTCCTGGCTTAACTCCAGTTATCATATCACATCACTCAGTTGCAGATTGCTTTATTGTGTTGTACACAGTGAAAAGAATACATATAGAGTCACTTGCACTGGCTGGCCAGAATCGGTTTAGATCCTGATGCTTAGGCACTCCAATTTTCTTCAGTCTTGTTAATATGTTAAAAAGCCAGACTTTCTGTGCTCAATGTTAATTTTGTTCTCCCTCCAACTCTCTCTATTTATAGGAATCTAGTGCCTGTCACACAACTTTATGTCAGCGTTGATGCCAGCACCAAGGACAGTCTGAAGAAAATTGACCGTCCCCTCTTCAAAGACTTCTGGCAGCGTTTTTTGGACAGTCTCAGAGCGCTTGGTGAAAAGGTAGGTCCACTTTGCGGTAGTCCATGGAAAAACAATAGAGTTTTGAATGTGTTACTAAATTTTAATATTAAGGGGTTTATCTCATAAACATTAGTGAGCAAATGAGCATGCAGCATGATTGACTGTGAGGAGGCATCAAGGAAAAACACTAGTTTACACCAGTTCTTCTGAATCTCTAATATGCAATATATGTAATATGCAATATAATCCATATATATATATATATATATATATATATGTATGTATGTATGTGTGTGTGTGTTTAAAACCAACATTGTATAGAACTACGCTTAACAGCAGAATTATGTATGTCACATTCATTACACTGGTATTTATTCAGATTTATTCAACTCTCCCCAATCACTAAATTCAACATTTATTAAGCGTTTAACAAGATTAATAGTTCTGTTGTGCATGACTGCGTGTAAAAATCAGTTGTCGCTGGCCCTAAAAAGGATTGTTTAATTGCCAAAGCTGTTTTCCTCTCACTTCTCTTCATTCATTATTTTTCCTATAATTCATATCAGGCCTCCACAAAACACTCTGGAAATCCCTGCTATCGATTATGTTAATTCCAAACATAATGACCGCAAAGCTCCAGGATTGATTTCATCTTAACCCAAATCCTCTGATTTATCTGAGCAGTAAGAGCAAAACCTTTTTCGTCTCTAACAATGTTTTATTTATTTTTTGCATCAGAAATGGGTGTTGAATAACTTGCCGGATGCCTTTAACTGCGATATTAAAGGAGTATTTCACTTTTTTTTAAAAAAACTTTTGCTAATAATTTACTCACCCCCATGTAATCCAAGATATCCTTGTCTTTCTTTCTTCAGTCGAAAAGATATTAAGATATTTTTCTCCATATAATGCACTTCAGTGGGAACCAAACAGTTCAAGTTTGGTTTGCAAACTGTTCAAAGGGCTTTAAACGATTTCAGACGATGAATAAGGGTCTTATCAAGCGAAACTCTCGCTTATTTAAAAATAAATAACAAAGTTTAAGTTTTATAAGCTCAAATACTCGCCTTGCTCTGTTCTGTGATGCGCGTTCGTGACTCGTTCAACTCGTTCATCAAAATGAATGACTCTTTTTCCAAGTCAATCCATTCATTTCGTTCTTTGAATCACCCAAATGACTAAAAATGATTTGTTCATTTTGATGAACGAGTTTGAACAGGAGAGTCAGAGCAAGGCGAGCATTTGGTTTGGTGCCCAGTGAAGTGCATTATATGGAGAAATATCCTGAAATGTTTTCATCAAAAATCCTAATTTCTTTTCGACTGAAGAAAGAATGACATGGACATCTTGGATGACATGGGGGTGAGTAAATGATCAGCAAAAGTTTTTTTTTTAAATGTGAACTACTCCTTTAAGGTGAAGTTCTGTTAAAAATGCTAGCCTGATTGAGTGGATGTGTAGGTGCTGTCCGTCAATGGCTCTTATTAGGGGTTCGGCAAGCGGTGATCACAAAAGCAGTTTGTAACACGAGGCCGTGGCATCACTGCGTAATGATTTTAAGTGCCATCATTCAGAGATGATTCACTGGGCCTGTGTGCTAAACTTCTGTAATGACTTCTCTGCATTTGCCATTGAACATACCGCTCTGTCTATGTATGTGCGTCAGTACATACAGTATGTGCATATGTGCATATGTGAGTCATTAAAAGGAAGACACAAAAACTGAAAGTGCTCTTCTGTTTTCTAATGAGTTGAGATCACCTGCAGTGTCGATTTCTGACTGAAGAGAGTCGACACTGATGGCATTGTAGCAGGATTGTGAGGCATTCAGCATTGTGATTTTATTCACGTCGACTTCCAAATAAAAGAAGCAATTAACCAAGGTAACTATTTTTTTTTTTAATAAAATGGTGAAACTCTGGCTCTGTGGGATGAGAGAATTTCATCTGCTTTGCCTCCATCACTTGAGCTTCACCTGTCTAGACTGACACCGTTTCTTTAGGCAGTTTGTCTACCATTATGCATTCTCCTTTTTCTTTGGCTTATTCATCACACACGTCTACAAGATTTAATTACAATGCATTTGTTTCTGGCTTCTATTTGTCAGTTACAAATAGGATGCAAGTATAAAAATAAAAATCATTAATGGCTGTTTTATTCTCAACATTCATCACCATAACTTTTATATTCCGGTTTATTTTCCTTTCTCCCTGTAATTACAACATTACGTCCTCATTAATTTTTTAGTTAGTTTGCATTCTGCTTATTTGGTTCTCGGATATTGGCCCAACAGTCTGTATATATTATAATCTTGTTTACATTTTTTTTTCGTGATTTCGGTACACTATGCAAATTTCAAAAACGAACTCAATCTATCTTTAAAGGGATACTCCACTTTTTTTGGAAATAGGCTCATTTTACCACTCCCCAAAGTTAAACAGTTGACTTTTACAGTTTTCGAATCCATTCAGCTGATTTTCGGATATTTAGAATAATATTAGTAACCAGACAGTTTCTGGTCTCATTGACTTCCATAGTAGGAAAAAAATATACTATGGAAGGCAATGAGACGAGAAACTGTCTGGTTACTGACATTCTTTCAAATATACGAAAATCGTCTGAATGGATTCGAAAACGGTAAAACTGTTTAACTCTGGAGGCGTTGTAAAATGAGCCTATTTCCAAAGAAAGTGGAGTATCCCTTTAAAGTGGGTTGTCAGAGATGCATGTTCTCCTGTGTGACTTAATGACCTTGAAAAGGAATTTGTAGATATTAATTATTAGAATTAGTAGACCTTGAAATTAATTGGTAGATGCAATAGAACAATAGACCATAGTTCAAAATAGAAACTACTAATGCCCATATATTGTTTGGTGCTGATGGAAATCTTATTTTGAAATCAAATTTGCACTTATTTATCTGTGAGTTTTTATCAATGTCGATTAGCAACATTGTCACACACACACACACAAAACTAATTTGTGATAAACCACAAATTTTTAAAATAAGCTTTTTCATAAATGATTTGTATGGATTCTTGCTCAGAAAGAGAAAAAAAGCAGTGTGCTGTACTTCAGAGGAAGGGCTCTGACTCTAATTAAGAAATAGACAGAATCCTTTGGGAGACGCTGGAATGGACGTCTTTGCATCCGGTCTCTGACACTTGTTTTTTTTTCTTTCACACAGTTTCATCTCAGTGTACTGCTTTGCAGCAGAGCAGGGAAACATGACTCATTTTAATGTTTTTCTCTTCACATTATGAGTGCCTTTTATTGTGTGTAATGGTCTTTTGGACACATTATGTAGATCACAGATGGCATTTTCCCCACTACATAAATAAACTGCAGATAGCGTATAATAGTTTTTTCCACGATCAAGAACCTTATGTTTTTCCAAGTTTGTTGAATAAACCATTGCTGTAGTACACTTGTTAAAGTGTCTTATTTGAGATTATGTACTATTAAGTACAATGAAATTGCTGATGAAAGACATGAAATTGTTATTGCACATTTAAATAGTTTTAGCTTTCACAAATGCACAGAGAAAGGTGTAAGGCAGCAGTGTTTGTCAGGGATTCAGAGTGACTGATCGACTCGCTTTGGTTTTAATATGGGACCCCTGAATGATGGGAGTCAATGAAACTGGGTTTATGGGGTCATTAGTCTTCAGATGTGTCAGATCAAAATTTCAGTGCCTTGATATTTAAAGTCAATTTGAAATGTCATTTGTAATATGAAATTTATTTCAATGAGAAAAAAGTGTAATGGTAGAAGTTTTTTATTCCATGGGAATCGATTGGATTTTTTTTTTTGTTGGGAATAGTGTACGCCATTGAATCGTGTACTCTTGAAGGAAGTAAATTATACATTTTAAATGCATATTGACTTTAAACAAATGTCAAAAACTGCCCTTTTGGATTAGTTCTCTTCTGTTTGCAGTAGGCAATGTTTGACCTCGGCTTCAATGAGAAAAGTAAAAAAAAAAAAAGTAAAGTTTGTGTTTCTGGATCAGTTTTACTTCAGAATAATGAACGCCATCTGACTACTGAAATGCAAACAAGTTCTTTATTATATATTGAAGACTGAGTTTGAGAATGGACAAAAAAATCCATTGGAATTCATCTCAGGTATTCCTTGTCTCTATAGATCAGAGACTGATGTTTCTGTGTGCATGGTTGAGTGATGTAGAGTTTAGTTAAGTGCACACAGACAGAACACGTCACTCCATACTAAGTGTGTCCTTGGGATCTGTGTCCCAGGCTAATTAGGCTAGTGCTGTTCATGTTGAAATGCAGTGCTCAGCCCTCTTGTTTACCAAGGAAATGGTACAAAAACAGCACAACAGATGAAGAGCTATGTGCTGGAATTACGTACCAAAGTATTTTGGACAGTTGCCACAGCATTGCTTTTTAGTTGCTAAGGTGTTAAAATATAACGCTTCCTTTTACAGTACAGTACTTACAGTGTACTTACCTAGAAAGTACTGCTAATATAAGGTAAGTACATGGAACAGGGGTAGGTTTAGGGGTAGGTTCAGGGTTAGTACTAGTTATTACCCAGTAATTGTAGTTACTAAAATAAGTACATAGTATTTACATGGGTAACTGGACTGTAAAAGGAAGCGTTACCAAAATATTAATACTGAATATAAACCATTTTTGAAGCTTTTTTGTCTCATTTAAGTGAGTAAATGCATTTAGAAATTAGTTCGGCATGTCTTGATGGGGGAAATTTCTTTCTTTTTTATTTATTTAATAAATACATGCATGCATACATACATGCATAAATGCATGCATGCATAAATACATGCATGCACACACACGCATAAATACATGCATGCACACACACACACACGCACACACATAAATACATGCATGCACACACACACACACACACACACACACACACACACACACACACACACACACACACACACACACATTTTCTTATTTTATTTAACACTTTTGGGTCATTTCCATCTTGCATTTACTTTATCCAGTATTGCAAAATTCACATTTAAAATATGTGGATTGAAAGCTGGCACAACTTTCCTTTTGATTAATTTGATCAAGTGCCAAACGTCTCTATGACCTCGAACTATATCTAGGGACCACTAACGAAACATATGTAGGGTCCAGAACAGCAATTTCAAAAGTCTTCGAAAAGTGTAATGGATAATAATAAATAAATAGTAATAAAAAAGTTCACCCATTTTATCATCTCCCATACATATATTGTAGGGTTGATTGCTTGTAAAAGTAATAGCCCTCCACAAGAACCTGCCTAGGTGTCTATTTATTATATGATGTGGACAGGATATCATAGAAGTGGAATACCTCAAAATACCCTGCGGCTTTTTTGGTTGATTTAGGACAATAAATATTTAAATGGAAGAGATGGCTTTAATTGATTTCTGCAAAGTGCAATAATAATTGTGAGGCTTGCCTTATTGTGGAAATTCAGAAAAGCTACGTGTCAGCACTTCTTTACTCTACACATACAGCTGGCTCTATGTTGGCATGCTGCTGTTCTGGGCTAGCATGTGGCTGTCTGTTTTTACGGAGCCCTGCTCACCTCCTGCCCTGATTCAGCCTCAGGTGTGGGATGGATGAAGATCTTTTGGCAGGTTTAAAATTGGTTCCTGCTCTAAATACCCTTCCTGCTGCCACATCACTCCAATTATCTGTCTCTCATGTCCGTCCCCCTCTCTCTGGTTCATGCACACAAACAGAGCACATGAGTACATGAGCACACCTGTGAAGGCCAGTTTCTCCCCAGCTTTCACTGGCTTCCATCCCCCATCCGTCCTTCCCTTGCAAATCCTCTTGTTACAGTAGCATGGACCAGGAACAATGCTGACTGCACTGACATCTGTACTTCGATAGAAACCAACCAACCATGTAAAGGCATTCAGTCTATAGGGACGGGCATGGTTATTCCGAGCAATGTCAGACTGTGACAGTCGGACTATTTGATTGACAAGGTGTAATAAGAGGAGCGGGAGGCATGAGTGTCTATTATCACTCGCTGTGTTTTGTGTGGTCTTCCTCTTCCCCTTAGGGCATCAGCGTGCAAGGGTCTGTGAGTAATGATGTTGGCCGGAGCACTCTGAACTCCAGAACCCCAGGGCCAGACACCATAGTCGGAAGCACTCTTATTAAAAAATCTTGCTCCTTTTCGTCATGTTCACCCGACTCTCTTGTCAATGATGATATTTAGCACCGTCAGCAAGATTACGTTGATGCAATAGCTAGAAATAGAACATTCCACTTTCAGTACTGAATTATTCTTCAGTCATGGGATGTGCTGTACATCTTCATACTTTCATTACTTCAAAAGTTTTACTAGACATTAATTACTTTTCAAAGGCGTATGCTTGGGCTGTCACCATTAGTCAATTGTGGCCAGTTTGTGATTAATTTTCAATGTTTAATTTGTCACTTATCTTGCCACTTGTTTAGTTGTACACCTTAAAGCTACACTATGTGATTTTTACCCCCATCTAGTGGTGAAAAGGTATATGACCATCCAGTGAATATTAGTTTTTGTTCCTCTCAATTCCAATTTCGTTTTAACTCCTACGGTGGCCAATGTAGTCCAAGATTAACATGCTTCCAGTTCGACATCGTCCATGAGTGTTAACTCGAACGTGAATGCAAAAGGCGAAGCTTGAATTAACGGGTATGTCCCTCTTTGGCTAATGTACTTTCAAGATGGAGGGGCAACATGGCGACCGACTTTAGAACCCCTTACCTGTATGTGTTTTCAATGGCATATTATACACTCACGAGAATACTTTATTACTTGAACGAAGTAAATATACATTAATGAGCACATATATTTTTGAAAGAACTAAGTGTTTTTAGCTAAGGATAAACTAAAAGAGTTACACAGTGTAGCTTTAAGAACTCTTGAATTCACATTGTTCTTGGACTTGTATACCAACAGGGTAGAATTGATATTATTATTATTATTATTACAAATTTAGTATTTTTAATATTATAAATTTTGTTGTATATGTAATATTATTTAAATAGTTTATTATTTTTATTTAAATATTAAAATGGTCATAGATGTTTTAAATATTTCTCTGAGTCAACTTTAGTTACTTTACATTCACACAATTTTGTTGTTTTGAATGACGCAAGTCAGAGCGATTTAGTGCACGCACTGAAACGAGAGAGCTATATGTATCAACTCGTCTTAGTTAAGGGAATAACATAGTTTAACATGACAAAAACGGTGGAATATCCCTTTAACAAAGGACGAAAACTAAAACAAATGGTAACGCTTCCTTTTACAGTCCAGTTACCCACGTAAATACTATGTACTTATTTTAGTAACTACAATTAATGGGTAATAACTAGTACTAACCCTAAACCTACCTCTAAACCTAACCCTGTTCCATGTACTTACCTTATATTAGCCAGTACTTTCTAGGTAAGTACACTGTAAGTACTGTACTGTAAAAGGAAGCGTTACCAAACAAATATGAGTATTGTGTAATGTTACATTTCAGCCATCTCTATTGCTGTAATCAAATTATATTTTTCTATGATCCACTCCTGTTTTTTTTTTTTTGCACATAACGCAGCCATGGTCGACCACTAATTTTCTTTTGAATATTTCACCAGCAAATCCTCATGTTAATAATTAAAAAATAATGTACTTTCTTTAAACACATTCCTTATTTAGTGATTTATGAGTGCATGCTGTTCCAAAAGACAAAATTTGTCTTTGTAATATTTTTGTGATTTATATAAGTACCTCTTGGTTTTACTTAGAAATACAAGAAGTATCATTTGGTATTCTTAAACTCGGGTGTGTTGGAGTAATTAAGCAGTAATAAGCTTGTGTTTCCGTCTCTAGCAACAGAGAACGGTGTACAGACTGACCTTGGTGAAGGCGTGGAATGTGGATGAGCTGAAGGCCTACTCGGATCTCATCGCCCTTGGCCAGCCAGATTTCATCGAGGTCAAGGTATGCTTCTCACCCGCCTATTCAGGCATCCACTTCTAATGAGGGTCTCTGAACCCTCTTCGGTTTAATAGGTAAATCTTTATTAAGCTATTGCTTGAATCCCAAGCATTTCCTCCTAATCCTTTTTTTGCTGGAAACAAGGTAATGACCATTTTATTAAATTCATTCTCTATCCTAATGCATTCACCGAAAGCCAAAGAATTAAGATTGGAGTGGTTTTGATCTCAGATAAGATTAAATGTTTTCAGCAGAAGCTGCTCAATGAAATGTTGTAACTGACGTCCTGTGCTATAGAAATTTTGGCTTGAATGTTAAATTATTAAAGGATATTAAACTTTAAAAATATCTTCTTGGAATTGGATTTGGATTTTGAAGCACGTTCTTCAAAATCACTCCTCTGTTTTGTTCTAGAAAGTAAAATGAAGTCATACAGGTATGGAACAAATCATAATCAAATCATAATCAAATCTCGATGGAAGCAGCCATCATACAGGCATTTGCGAACTGCACAACATATGAAAAGTTCAAAAAAGGCATAAAATAACCAACGCCGACACACATAATTTATGCAAAAATATGGTGCCTGCAAATATCGTCAATATAGATAAGCGTAGAAAAAATTGATTAAAATCAAAGGTGAATTTTTTTTCCTTTTAATTTTATTAAAAGAAGAGTCGTTAGTCATTACGTTCAGAATGCAGTTTACGTTTCATCCCATTCATCTAATGATCCATGAAGATCAAGGCTGAGTCAGTCCTCTATGAAATGCCAAGATTGTATCCTTTAAATAGTCAACTAGTGACTTTAATGGCCTTTTAATGAAATGTTAGTTTTTAATCAGCAAACTTAATCAACTTGCCTTCAAGATTAATGCATTTGACTAAATTGATTAAATCTATCCTCATCTCAGCCAGTTTTTATTTGCCTCATTACACAGGTCAGCAAACTCCTGATGCATGAACACGGTCCTTGTTTAATCGTATTAATAACTGATTCACTCGTGACCTCATGCATCCCAGAACACCAGATGAGGGACACCTATTGTTCTTATGAATATCTAAATAGTTCTTGCTGTTCCTCCAGGTGGAAAATCAATCTTTCACGTCTGTTAAATTACAGTTTTATTCATCCTTGTTTCTCCTCTTTTCCTTGTTCAGCTACAATTTGCATGAATTCTTTCAGGTATTTCTTCTCTCCTGCACTTGTATCGTCACATTAGCATGTTTTTTTCTTATAGAGGGAAGGGGGGGCTGTTACATAAAGAACCACAGAATTACCCATAATCTCATTACAAGTCAACAGCCAGTCGTGTGACCGGTGTGCACCTGCCCCATAGGGAGCCTGCATCAGTGCATTCACATTCAAAGCAGAGCCACTCCAAAGTAAAGCCAACTTCTATGACATGCTGTTACCTAGCAACAATAATCTCCCACTTTCATAGAACGCAGAAGGCGAGGATTTACGCCGCCGCCTTTGGGATAAAATAAAGGCTATGAAAAGTGTGAGGAAAATATTGCTGAGTTTATCCATAGAGAAGGGAGGCTTTCTGAATCTCTGAGCCTGCATTCACCACCTTTTAATCATTTGTCAGTTTTGGGTTAACGTCCTGATGTCAAATGGGACTTCATTGGTGTAATTGAGCTTCATTGGTGTAGTTTGTTGCAAACCTGAACTGGTTATTCCCATACTAGGTCTAAGATTGTAGAGTATAAATAAGTGCTGCCAGTCATTTAAAGAGTTTGTTTGTTTTTAATATTTTACTTAATGTTGACATCCCAAGTGTTTTTTTTTTCTTCTTCTCCGGATTCCTAAAAGTAATTACAGGCTCAACAATACGGATGCCAATGAGAGCGTTTCAGGCGTTACTTTTTTCTTTTCTTTTTTTTTTCCCAAGAACATGTATTTTTATGCTTTGGAAATTTTTTTTTTTTACTTTTTTTTTTTTTTTTATTGGAACAAAACACAAAAGTTATCATGGATGTTACAATATCAGACAGTTTCACAAAATAATTCCAACATCTTGATATATAATATCACACTCAATGCCCAAAGCGTATATTTCCCAAAGCGTGTTGCATTTGTCAAATTTGAGCCTTAATATAAATGTAAGCCTCTCCATACTGTATACGGTATTTCGTTTACAATCCCTAGCCATTGATCCTCAGTTGGAGGATCCACCTGCAACCATTTACGGGTTATTGCTTTCCTACAGCTTGGAAAATTGTATTTTTATTATGTAAAATGATCTGACTGGCTGACAGTTAGCACCATCATTAAGAATGGTTTGAAAATTAATTAGTAATTCATAATGTATTGCCATTGATTTCTAATTAAAGGTATCATGTTTTCCTCAAAAATATTAAGCTGCACAACTATTTTCAACATTGATAATACAAAATGTTTCTTGAGCACAAATCAGCATGTTATGATTTCTGAAGGATCATGTGACACTGAAGACTGCTGTAATGATGCTGGAAATTCAGCTTTGCATCACAGGAATAAATTAGATTTGAAAATTGCAATATTGTTTTTAAATTCTATAAATATTTTACAATTTAACTGCATATAAAATTAGATCTTATACAGTTGTACCTAAATTAGAAATATAATTACTCCTTTAATTTTTATTGTGTGGGGAGTCTAGTAGGGACCAGTAAAAAGGCAAGTAGGTTGCAGCTGGAAGCAGACAAAAAACCTTATTGTTAAGCTCTGGGTTAATAATGCTGAAAATTAATACATTCTAATGACTAATGAGAAGACTTGGAGATACAAACTGGGAGCTGAGAGAAAATTCCAGTTAAAAAGTGGTGATTTTGTAGGAGTTGCATTCATAGTAGACATTTTATCCATTCATACATTTCTTGGGAATCGAACCCATGAACCCTTGGTATTGCTAATTCCATGCTTCGTTGTGAGCTAAAGGGACTTGCTTTGTTTCTCACCACACCTTTAAAAGTCATCCTTTTTATTTATTTCACTTATTTTGCCCTCTAATTGGAGGAATGACGCTTTATTCATGCCAAGAGCTGGACAACAGCGATTAGACATTGTTTATATGTTGCTAGACATTACATTTCTTTTACTTAGGACACCATTGAGCCATCATCAAACAACCAGCAGTTGCAACATTGTTTTCTGTGCATTTTTAATAGACGTGGTGATGTATGAGGAGGTTAATTAAGTTTGGTGGTAGCCGAGCAAGTTTGATATGTTTGTGAGTTATGGAGGCGTTCAGCTCCCTCCAGCTGTTCGGCCCGAGTGCAGCTCCTCGCCCCTGCAGTAATTACAGCGCCCAACAGCTGCTCCGTCCTTACCTCTCACACTTCACAACACCTTAAATGCAAGATCTGCCTGACCTGCTGCACACTCTTAGTGAAATATTTACTCAAACTGCCAGATTTTCTTGAGTTTTGTTAGATTAAAATAATTACATTTTATATTTACATTTGTTTGAAATAATACACATTAAATATTGCACAGTAAAGCTAGAAGCAGACATCATTACTTAATTCTATTCTAAAGTGTTTATTTGTCTAAATTACAAATAAAACCCAAATCAGTCATTTTAAATGGTAAATGTGAATTTATGCATCACAACATTGTAATGTACAGTATGAAAAATGGATTTTCATTTTGAGATTTGATAAACGTTACATTTAATAAGAGTGCTATGAAATAACACAACAGTGTTATTGAATTAATGCTTGAAATATGCGTACAAACGTTTTTAACACAACATGACTCATCAATAACCTTTAATTCCAAATTGTAGAGAGAGAAAGAGACACAGAGATATATTTATTGTGTATATACAGTAAAGGAGTAAGAAACAAGAGTAAGCTTGAGCTGGAAGTTTCCACTTCATAAAGATGCAGATACATGTATGTAGATCTGCCCAAATTGAGGTCTCTTATCTAGGTCTGTATTAAAGGTGTTTGAACTTGTGTTTAGGATGGCAAGAGTGTGTCTTTAGAGAGCGTCATGTTTGCTGAGAGTGATGAAAGGAAAGTGGATGCAGAAAGCACTTATGGACATGGTTTTAGGCATGTTTTATGCAAATCCCTAATAAAATGTAATACAATTTGGATTTGTAATGTTAAGGACTCCATGTTTAACGTATGTCCTGTTCCTTTCCTTCCTCAAGCGCCGAGGAATCATTCTCTTTAGGGAGTTATTGATCAAACCATTATTCATGCTCAATTAGAGCATCTCAGAGGAGTTTGCACTGGCCTCCTAAAGGATCTCAACCTTAATCATTCAAGAGGTTAGACATTTGAGGACACTAAACTGAGATCAAACTTTTGGACAATGCGGTTACAGCATTATTATCAACCAGTAATCCCAAATGCAGTTAAAGGATTTAAATTTCACTTTTATCAGTTCACCTTTATCAGTGCTGAGCATTTTGGTTGGCTTTTTAGAGTCAGATTGTTAGTCCAGGCCAGGAAATCTTTTAGCGTTGTTAGTTGGCATAGACGGGCCGGAGAAACGCCCTCACTTTCCTCGCCCCATTGATTTATCAAGGCATCTTTGTTGGTAATAATTATTTTCTATGGTTACAGAGCAGTCAGATAAGAGCTGCGCTCATTAAATCTGTACCAGACCCCCAAAATCAATTTTGAACATCAGCCACGGCCCAAGGCTGGGATGAGGAAAGCAAGAAATCTGTCCTTTCGTCATCAGAGAGGAATGAAATGCACCGGGATACTAACAGTCAAAATGCATCGTAATACTTATGTGCTCGTATTTATGCCTGTAAAGAATAATGCATTAATACATATATTACACATGAAAAATGAGCAATTTAATTTGTAATACTGCATTACACTTTTTAAATGTGTGACCATGATTATGAGTATTATAGTGTATTTTAAGTCTGCTTTCTTCTCTATTTGTGGAAATATGTACACTATAAAAATGCTGGGTTGTTTTGACCCAACTTTGGGTCAAATATGGACAAACCCAGCCATTGGGTTAAATGTTTTTATTACATTTTAAATCCAACGTTTGGGTCTGTCCACATTTGACACAAAGTTGGGTCAAAACAACCCATTATTTTTAGAGTGTAATGTGTTGCTTGCATCGCATTGTGAAGAGAGAGAAACTGAACCAATATATGTATCTCAAAATAACACAAACAATAGTATTCACATGTAAAGTAACAATGCATTTTTTAAAATAATTATAAATAATTTAAATATTAAAAATAGATTTTTTTTTATAAATTTGTAGCCTAATAATTAGAAACAAGACAATGTACACAACAGAGATTGCAAATCAACTTTGTATTAATACACTATCAAAACAGTATCACACCTATTATTATAATTTTATGATTTTAAGTTATTTTCCAAGTGCAACGATAAAACTAATTAAAATGGTTTTCTGAAGTTCTGAATATTCAGTTTGAATTAATGTAGTTCTAATTAATGGAGTTCTTCTGAATATGAATTATTTGACCATCTCAAAATAATAAGTTTCAGATATGAAAAAACAGTATTGTACATAATCTCTCCTTATGAATATCTTCATAATTACACTTAATATGTAATTATAAGTCATCAGCTTTAGGTAAAAAAAAAGCAGTGGGAAATTCTGAATGAATCATTCGCTTACATAATGCCTCTTGTGATTTTAATGTTTAATGGATTATTGCACTCAGTATTCACATTATTTAAAATGAATGCTTTTAATCTCCATTATTTTGTCTTGTGGTGTGTTCATTTCTGAACCGTTTAAGTCATTGATGCATTGTTTACAGTTACGTTGTATCTGATATCTCTTATCATATGACTTCTCATTTTCGATTCTCTCTACGCCTTGGAGATGTTCATCTATCGATTGTCCAGCGTAATAGAGTGCTAACTGCTCCTAGTGATGAAGACTGAATACTGAGATAAAGCCTCACAGAATGGGTTTTCACTCGATCACAGAATAAGTAATGTCTTTTCAACAGCACAGCTACTCCTACACACTAGCAGACCCATGAACTGATGCTGGCCGTGCTACAAATGAGTTCGTTTTCACCCAGCGGTGTGTCGTCACTTGTTTGGTTGCAAAGGATTATTAATGACTACTTTTCATGGTGTGTGAAGATTCAAATAGAGTACGTGACCTGACTTGACATCTGTTTGTTTCAGTATCCAATCAGACACCAGAATTCATGATGACAGAAATTGTATTATTAATTTAAACTGCATTTTCATTGATTCCCAGCATGTGGTACATGCAGCCCTCATAGCCTGTTTTGTCCTGATCACAGCAACATCTATGTGACGTAAATGCTTTCATGTCATGTGTGTGTGTTTGTGTGTATGTGTGTGTAGGTAGGTGTTGAATGGGATGATCTGGTCGTCTCACATTCAGTCATCCATAGAAATACCAAATCAGCCTCCACGCGCCGCTGTGTCCTTGGGCTGTGTGCACGCTGATATGATTCACAGGGTTTTTGTGTCCCTTTTTATTTTGAAAAGGAAGGCAGAGTTAAATCTCAAACAGAGTCAGGCCAATATTAGCTGCATTTTACAATGGATGAGTGGTCTTGCGTGCAACCTAAAGTAGAGAACCTAAAAGTCACTTTGCTATGTAGTGTGTGACCTTGAACAGCTTTTTGCTTTTATTAAACATCTGGATTACTAATGCAATAAAAAATGGAATTTGTTCATGTTACATTTGAAAAATGGCTAATATTTAAATATTTAGTCTAAATAAAATAAAATTAAATCGCTGAAATAAGTTTTTAACCCTAAAACCGTATTCTGGACAAATGTGGGTAAAATAGTTTTGATTTATTTTTAAAAAATACTTCCCTTGATCTGAGCGGTACAAGACTTGGCTACTTTTCCTAAGTTTACCCCCTGAACACACATTTTATTTTGACTCAATTCTACAATGTTAAGTGGGTGAAAAAAAAACTCCTTAATCTTGTATTTAGGTCAAAAATGGGCACCCATAGAAATGAATGGGAAAAACTATTATTTAGAGCCTTCTAAAATAAGCCAAAATAAGACACCAGGCTCTAAGAACTTATTGGAATGATATTTTAATGTAGTTAAAAAAAATAAAAAATAAAACATGAAAATAAGCATAATTTACTTAGAAAATGTGGTACTTTTCGAAGTAAATAAATTCAAAAATACCCCCAAAATAAAAGAAAACACCATAAATGGATAGACAAAACTTTATCGAAGACGGTGATATAACATTTATAATAAATAAAAATTAGGATCACATCTGAGTCCTCTGTGCCCACATTTGTCCACAATTACAGGATTAAGGGCTATAAAGTGAATACAGTTTGAGAGTTAAAAGATGGACAATACATTTAGGTATCATATTGGTTACAGGCCGATATTTGATATTTTTTGATAAAACATAATACATCATACATTAAATTAAATAAATATTAGATTTTTTTTTTGTTCTTATTGAAATAAATGTTCATAAAAAAGTCTAACATTCTATATAATAATCAGTAGCCAATATTAAACTAATATGCATCTCTGTAATTAAATATACCAATGGGCTGTAAGATTGTTTTTATATTTTATTATTTTATATTTTATTTATTTTTTATGTTTTATATACTTTTGCTCGATTTTTATCATGCAATGTTTGTAACTTTTGCATGGCATTTAATACCTTTGTCCCTCTTGTCTTTTTGCCCTTCATCCAGGGAGTGACTTACTGTGGCGAGAGCTCAGCCAGTAGCCTGACAATGGCCAACGTACCCTGGCACGAGGAGGTCATCTACTTCGTGCAGCAGCTGGCCAACCTGCTACCAGATTATGAAATTGCCTGCGAACACGAGCACTCCAATTGTCTGTTACTTGCACACCACAAGGTAACCCTACACAGACAAGCTTGGCGCAAAGCTGCTGTTCTGCTTTCACAGAAACCGTGCTCGTACTGTAATTTCTCTCTCCGACCACTTAAAGGTGTTAAAAATAATGATGATACTGCCATTTCTGTAAATGTCATTGAAAAGAAAGTGTTGATATGGGCACTTGCATTAAACGGCCATTCAGGTGAAGGGTTAAACCTTCCTTTCCTGTGTTTTTCTGCTGTCTTCTGACACAGCACTAGTCAGTCTTGCAGCCGCTCTTGTTTTACATTCGTTTCTTGTGACAGCTTCTCTAATGGATTGCGTGGGCAGTGAACCCTTACCAGCGCTCTTCTCTCACAAACAAAAAATATATTTATGTGCAAGTGTTATATGGTGCTTCAATATCCTTTTATGATTTGGTTGTTGCTTTGATCAGGTTTTTATTGTGAAATCAAATACCATACATTTCTGCATGTGATTATATGGTGAATATTTCTGTGTTCTCACATAGTGGAACAAAAAAAAACAAAACGTCTTAAACCAATCCTTACAGATCTTCCCAGTCTGGTCAGGCTTTGTTTACTGGTTTTAGTGGGGTTTGGGGTTTTTGTGAGTTGGCCAAGTTGGCTGGTCAACTGAAGACCTGATTAGCCTTACTGGGAGACCAGACTGGCAAACCATCCAAGTTTGGTTTAAAGGGATAGTTCACCCAAAAATGAGAATTGTCATCATTTACTTACTCATGATGTCCCTAATCTATCTGTATGTCTTTTTTGTTCTTTTTGTTTTTTGAAGAATGTTTCAGCTGCTTTTGTTCAAATTATGGAAGTCAATGGGTTCCAAATCCTTTAAAGGGATACTCCACTTTTTTGGAAATTGGCTCATTTTACCACTCCCCCAGAGTTAAACAGTTGAGTTTTACCATTTTCAAATCCATCCAGCGGATTTTCTGATATTTAGAAGAATATCAGTAACCAGACAGTTTCTGGGCTCATTGACTTCCATAGTAGGAAAAAAATATACCATGGAAGTCAATGAGACCAGAAACTGTCTGGTTACTGATATTCTTCTACTGTAAATATCAGAAAATCGGCTGAATACATTCAAAAATGGTAAAACCCATGTGGTAAAATGAGCCTCTTTCCAAAAAAAGTGGAGTATCACTTTAAACTCAACAAATGACTATAGGAAGGAAATGATAGCATGTAAAGCAGGGTTAAACAAGGATTTAATCCATATAACTTGACTTCTGAAGCAACACACTATCTCTTTGAATAATGAACAGATCAAAATTCAAGCCTTTATTTACTTTATTCACAAACATCAACACGTTCATAAACAATTTATCAAATATGGATGCATTTTCTTTTAATGATCAGTGAGAACAAGTCATTTACAGACAATGTAGAATAGGAAGCTCAACTTATCAGAAAACCCTCTTGTACAGTATGTAGTACATCATGTTCAGAGCTCATTGTCTGTCAAACATTTTATCAGACTAATTTATAAAAAAATAATGTTCAAAATAACGTTTTTTGTGTTAAAAAAATAAATGCTAAATTAATGGCATGATTTTCAGATTATTTATCCATGTTAAAATGCTATTCTTTTTCTGTATTTTAATTTGGACTTGAAAAACATCTTTTGCTCTATATTTTACCCAGCTAACCCCATATTGTGCTTTGAAGCAAGCACCCAACATTTATGAAACAATTCTAATTGGTTGCGTTATTAATCTTGGACAACCAAATTTTTTTTTTCCTTAAAGTAATGGGTGCCTTATGCTGCAACAGACTTCTCTTGTGTTTCCATTTCCATTCTGTTTACCTCCTTTTGTTGAACATGTTCCTCATTTATTATCTTGATTTCTAAATATCCCATTAGTTAATTTAGCTTCCTTTCTCTCCCCAGGCATAATGGGCTCTCTTATGTGTAAAAGGGACTATAATTACACCTGTTTACACCCTTTATGTGTTCGCCAGTTTACATCTTTTAAAACCCCTCCATTCAATTCATGATGTAGAGCTACAACCATGACAGCTACTGTATAAATGAGTACTGCAGTAAAGGAGAGCCATAGTTAATGTGAGTCCCCAGAGCAACCTCCTCGCAACACAGGCATGAAGGTGCTCAGTCCTCCACTGCCTCGCCATCAGCTGTTTGGAAACAAGGCGAAGAGGTTTGTTGGTGGGCAGCTGAGGAGGCTGGATGCAAGACTTATGAGAGTAGTGTGTCAATACACTGATAACAGCATCACAAGACTAATAAGGGACTTTCTTTTCATAGTCTTGTTGTTTTTGGGTGTGGTGATGGCACAGTGGATAAGACACATGCCTTTGGTCGGGTTTGAATCCACTGTGAGACACCAATGTGTCCCTGAGCGAGACACTTAACCCCTAGTTGCTCCAGAGGCGTGCGACCTCTGACATAAATAGCAATTGTAAGTCGCTTTGGATAAAAGCGCTAGTCCCATACACATACGGGACAGCATTTGAGCCTCCTTGTGGTTGTTATGAGCCAATTATATTATGGGTAGAACTTGCACAATGTCCCTGTGCGTTCATGATTCGCTGGGGAAGATGCTCCAGTATTTTTTTTTACAGATATGTTCATCCTACTTAAAGGGATACTCCACTTTTTTTGGAAACAGGCTCATTTTACCACTCCCCCAGAGTTTTACCGTTTTCGAATGTATTCAGCTGATTTTCTGATATTTAGAAGAATATCAGTAACCGGACAGTTTCTGGTCTCATTGACTTCCATAGTATATTTTTTGGAAGTCAATGAGCCCAGAAACTGTCTGGTTTCTGATATTCTTCAAAATATCTGAAAATCGGCTGAATGGATTTGAAAACGGTAAAACCCAACTGTTTAACTCTGGGGGAGTGGTAAAATGAGCCTATTTCCAAAAAAAGTGGAGTATCCCTTTAAAGGTCCTATAAGCGATCCTGGGAGTGTTGACGTTCGCAATATTTTCAAACAAATCGGAGGCTAGCTAGACCCTACCTCCTCCACATCTCATCCCCCCCTCCCTTCCGTGCTTCCTGAAATAATTGTAACCGTCGGACTGGAAGCCCTTCTGCCGCCGGAGTTCTCGACATCGTTCAAAAGCTTTGCTACCGATGTAAATTCGGAACTTCGCACGTTCTTTATCCGACTCCTTCTTCTTTTTAATTTGTTCTTCAGAACGACGTCTCTTTGGTCGTGTCTCAGGCATTTTTCAAACTTCCCTCTGACGCTTGTCTCTCCTTCACACACACACCCCCTTCATGTGCACGCGCACTAACCCCCAGACCCACCCTCAAATACTTCTTGCCAGTGATTGGCTGGAACACTGTTTGTTAGGTTTCGTGGTCCGGGTAAGACATGATTGTTTTTGTTGCCGTTTGTGGAGCCTGTGGTGTCTACAGAGACCGCGTTTTTTTACAGTGTGTTTAGGGGACAGGCAGCTAGCCGATAGTGAGGAGACGTTTGCTGTACGTGACAAAAAATGTTTTGCCCCGACATCGCTTATAGAACCTTTAATGTAAGGGTGTAATGTGATGAAAACTTTAAAAGCAAACCCCCATTGGATCCAAATACGCATCACTTTGTTTCCATCTTGAACTATCACAGTGTCCTGTTTCTGAAATTCAAATGACACCTTGATAAAGCCAGTCTCTAGCACTGAGTTGCTTTGCCTTCCTCTGCAAGTTTTTTTTGCCCTGCCTTACGCACTGCAAAAAAAAACTTTAACATGCATGTGACAGACATCTGAATGAAAAGACATTGAATATGACCCATGTCACCGCAGACCGCACAGGGACTCTCCCTCGCCCTCTGTTCGGCTCCACCGTTACTCACAAGGGTGCTAAAAAGGCCATTGTTCCTGTAATATAAGCCATTTTTCACATTAGTCCTTGGAAGGCTACCGACGGTATTTCATTGCATTGACTTTGTTTAGCTGCCGCATTCGTTTTTTTTTCTTATTTCTGGGTTGCAAACATTCGCCCTTTATCCACGTTGTTCTTGACGAGGTAAGACCGTCTGAATGAATTTACAGCTCTTCCCTGTGTGGAGGTGACAGCTTATTTTCTCATGAAGTTAGTGCATCGTGTCCTCATAAAGCCCACCCTCTCTCACCTTGTTCTGAACTATTTCCCTTGAGCTCATCTTTCTATAGGAAGGAAATCAATGCAGGGTTAAACAAGGATGTAAATCCATCAGAGTTTTACAAGTTGAAGATGCTTGATTTTCTTAATTGTGGATGGCCCATGCAATACACACTAATATTCAGGTCAGTAGATATGTTTCGTGCCCCTCTTTCAGTTTAAGTCTTTGCCCTTTTTTATCTTTCTGATTGCCTTAGCAAGCACCTCTGATATGATATGTAGCCTTGAAGCATAGTGCATTTTTCAAAAGCCTTAGCTGGCCTTTTGAATATTCATTAATTCATAAACAAGATTACCTACTTATTTAAACTCTAGAATCCCATTAGTTACTGTGAGACTACTCATAAGTTTCATAGTAACTACATCAGACTGTAGAAACCCCTTAGCACACCTTACAGAACAGACCATCCATAATTTGGGATATTTATAGTGTTTAGGGAGTGAAAGAGCAGCTGCAATCGGTGTTGGGTGATGTGGCATCCCAAAGCCACATTTGTGTTATGGCTTTATATGTGTAGTGCTCCCTGTTAGCTACGCAGAAGCAATTTTACTAATGAATTGAACTTCAAGTGCACTCTTTCAATGGTGTGGCCATCTATTGGTGTGGCAGATGTGTGTAAACTTTCTCTAGGAAAATAAAAAGTCTTCCACTTTCCCACTCTTATATGGCATCTTATATGGCCTATCTTCATCTTGGACTATGTTGAGGAAGATGCTTTGAAACTATAGCTTGCTGAGCCATAAGTATAGTTTACTGCCCTTTGGGATATGTATCTGACAAACACTGAGGATATTGATTAGGGTTATAGTATTGGTTAATAATATATCGGTAAACACATTAGCTGTCGTTTATCATATTGGTCAACTGGACATCCCAGAGATGGGGATTGGAGAGAAAAGAGTGATTTTAATTCTTGCCAAGTATAAATAACCTAGTAGAAATGTTATTTTTAGTTACTTCCCAACAGTAGTCTCCTAATGTGAGTAATATATGAGAATGCTGAACCGAACCATCACATGTGTGTAAGGATGACAGTGAGAGGAAGAGGTCTTAAAAGTGGTTGGGGATGTATCCGTGGCCTTTTTGGAGAGACGAGTGGTGTCCCATGGGAGCCTTCATCTTCTGAGTGCTGAGTGTCTGTGAGGGAGGCTGTGGAGGGATTCACCTCAGCAAATTACTCTGTAATGAAAACATGCAGCTGAGGACGAAGGTTCCCCCGAGGATGCAAACTGCTTAAGGCTTTACAGACTGACTGTAGACTGAGATAGCCTTTGAGGCTGCCTCTAGGAAGCTTCAGGTAAGCAGCTAAACCGAGATAACATGACACAAGGACAATAATACTATGCTTGGCACAGCGTTGAGAGGACATGGTGGCCTTAATTTTGGTGGTTTGGTGGAAAGTGGTTTGTTTTTAGCAGTGTTCATCGCCATAGTAACTCACACTCAACGGCTTTACTGGTCCGGGGCAGGTTACGTTCCAGGTAAGAGGTTGCAAAACAAACTTGGTCCAATCAGCTGTGAGCAAAGTGACATGTCTGATGCGTTAAAGTAACTCCACCTGTTTTCTACTCCAAATTAAAAGTCACTACATAGCAAATGATTTTTCTCCTTGTTTCCTGTCTACCATTTTTGGCCAAACAGATTCATCCAGGTGTGTCTGATTATTGTTGCCGTGACTACTGAGGTGAATTAATCAGTTTGTCCAATAATGGCAGGCAGGAAACAAGGAGCTGGCTGAAGTTCAGCAAGTAGTGCAGCTGTGCATAAAGCCAATTGCGCTGCTTCACTCGCGAGAAAAAAATTTCAGTGACTTTTGAATGAGTTTCACTCTTTCTCAGCATGTGATTGGCTGTTCTCTACTGATTTTACACCTAAATTCAGGATCAAATCTGAAAGTTGATGATCAGCATCATGTTACCAACGAAGCCTGGTTGGATTGGTTTGGTTTTGTCAACTCAACCAATCCTGCAACCCTGAGTTTGTTCAACCAATATCATCGTACAGGCCCCGGGTTGTCTTTGAGGCAGCGGATAGCTTTCAGCAACTTGGACAACTGTTGCCATCAAGAGAGCCCGCTCTGGTCTGATCCACTCTTGACAGCTTTGTTAGTTGCTGGACATCTTCCATTTCTGCTGTCGAAAGGACAGTTTCTCTCCTTGGATACATGCAATGAGGCATGCTTGCAAAATGCTTTGCAACAGCCAAGTCTGCTTTTTCCATGTCCTTTTCTTGTTCTACTCCTCTGGTTCTTCAAGTCTTGACTAGATGGCATGTTTCGCTTGAAAGAGTTCCAATCACTTCCAAGACTTTGCTTTTCCCTCGACCCTACCCTCTAGCAAACCAATCAGCAACCTCAACAATGTCCTCAAAGCAAAACACACTACACCTAAATCGATTTTGTGGCAATGAGGAGATCTTAGGAAGAAAGGGCATGTCGAAAGATGGGAGGAACAGGAGTTTGGTGCCTACAGCTGATTGCATCACCATGCTGAGCATGGATCACAGTACAGCATCTCATCAGTACTGTGTGACATGTAATCAGTGCAGCTCCCCACTAGGTCTCTTTATGTCTGTGTGTTGGAGAATGATTTAGAGGCACTGATTAAATGTATAGGGTGGGAAAACAAGCAGATCTAGGCTCTGCCTACACCTTCAAAGCTCGTCGAGACTGATTGAATCAAGTTTTCTGGCCGAAGACCACATATCCGGCATTTTAACTCGATTTAAACTGAATTCTACTTCTAACCCATCACAGAATGGCACTCTCTTGATAAGGACAATTATGCAGCATTGTTCTGAAGATTATAGAGTGTCCCACCCTGTATAATATCTTGTGATTTTGAAGGGTGCTGAAGAGTGCCTGAACTCCTAATGTACCAAAGTGTACAGCGTTTTAGTGTGGACTCTGAGGACTAGTGTAGGCTACAAAAGTGTTTTGAATGGCTTTGTGTTCTCTGAAAGCAGCTTCCTTTGCCCTCTTCCTCTGATTTGCTTGTCTTGGTGTTCAGTAACAGAGCTTTGCCCAGTTTTCAGTGTGTAAGTTTGGATTAGTCAAAGTGAACGCCTGTCAGGCAGGGAGACTCACTCCAATCTGTGTCTGTGTGTGTGTCTGTGTTATTCATCACAGTACTCTGACCTGCTGTCTGTCTTCCCTCTTTTCTTTCCCGTGTGTCTGCAGTTCAAAGTCGATGGGGAGTGGTGGACGTGGATTGACTATGAGCGCTTCCAGGAGCTCATTCAAGAGTACGATGAGAGCGGAGGCACCACAAGCTTCTCTGCAATGGACTATATGGCCAAGACCCCCAGCTGGGCCTTATTTGGGGCCAGAGAGAGGGGATTTGATCCTTTGGACACACGCTTCCAGAGAAAGAATAAGACCAAAGATATCTCAGGGTGTTGATATTACTTTTGCCTTCCTACTTTAAGTCTGTAGAGGAATGTGCATTTTAAATGATTAACACCTGATTAACCGCCCTCAAGATTAAGACTTTTGGTTTTATTATTTTAGCCAAGGCTCAGTTTGTGTTCCAAGACTTGCCTTAGGGATGTAATTCTCAAGTACACATTTGCTGTCCTTCCATTTACTTGATAACTATTTTTCACGCTGTTTTAATCAATGTTAGCTTTTGTTTTTAGTTTTGGTCATGGTAATAAAGAATTTAATTCCCAATTCCTGTTCAGCTCTCGATCTAATAACTCTAGAGAACAAAGGACAAAACAGAAGGACCAGTAACTTGAATTTAAACGGACAATATGTAATTTTTTTTGGCCACCAGGGGTCACTCATTTCACATAATAACAAAGACGTACTTTGATGACGTCAGGAAAGAGCGTGGGCTCGCGGGAGTTGTTGTCGCTGTCAATGACAACCAGCTCAGCTCATGACATGACATGATCGTTTTTACAAAATATACGGATATACGGCATCTCTCTGTAGATTTAGCTTGTCAAGAAGCTTTAAATGCAAACTCAATGTTTACCTGTGTCATACTTCTCCTGCGCGGCTCGCTAACAGCAACAGTTGGCTGATCTGAATGAGACGACCGGAACGGGCAGCGCTATATGCGCGCGCAGCACCGGGGGACAGTGCATCTCGTCTGAGTGAGCGCTCGTGAGCGGGCACGTGATTTACACGCATAAAAATACGTCTTACTTTTTTTTCTTCGTCATTTTCTATGCTTTCTTGGCGGTAGTCCAGTGTTCCCCTTTGTGTTTGGTGGTTTCGCCGGGTTCCGCAAGGAAGTTAGAGAAAATAGTGGAGTCAAAGGTTATATGACGCCATAGACGGACGACGAAACGGAAATAAAGAAACGTCCCGTGTCTTCGAATTAAACTATAAATTTCTCCGTATTTGAAAGTTGGTTGAAACTGTCGGGATAATGTAAGTACACATCTAATAGAAATATATAACATAGATACAGTTATTTTTGCTATTTTTAAAGCCGAAAAAGTACAGATTGTGGCTTTAAGGCTTCATTTACTCATACCACCTTAGGGCCTACATTTAGAGAGCACAGGAGGAAAGAACTGCAAAAGAAAAATTTACTGTAGTCACCTACGTTAATAACATGTCACCTCAAATTGTGATTTGTGCGTGCTTTTAGACATTTAGAGGGCGGTTGAGTCTGATGGGACTTTGAATGTATTGGTTCAGCTGAAAGCTGTTTTAAATCAGAACTCCCCCATAAATATCTCTGTAACGACATTGAAGTCTTTGAAATTGCAACTCTTACTTCTGCATTGTCTCTTGCTGTCCTCTACGCTTTGTATTGGATATTTTTACGCAAATTTAACAGACTGCGATCAAGTCAAATGTCATTAGAGATTATTTGTATTTTATCATTATTTACTGTATTATAACACATGCAGTTTTGAGCAGTGCTTTCAGGTTTCACTAGAGCAGAGGTCTTCAAACAGATTGGCAGACAGAGAACCCTTATCACACACTAAATAATGATAAATTTGTCATATATTTTGTCCTATGAGTGCCAACCACTAACAAGCCCAAATGCTCAAAGTAGGTATTCTGGAATTAAGCCCCCCAAAAACTGCCAAATCTGGAAGTAAGCCCCCGAAAAACTGCCAAATCAATAAGCGACCTCTTGAAAAAACAGGCCAGTCGCATATAAAAAAGCGAACTTGGTAATTCTGGTTGTGAGCCTGCTGTTCATGCTTTATAGGGTTTCATTCATATTTAAAATTCACCCAAAAGGTATCTGCACACTTCATTTGTTATTCATTTCATGCACATACCGATGCTTTTAGAGTTTTGTTTTAGCTGCTTTCTGGTGTCTTATTATTAAAAATGCCTTTATGAAATGTCTTTGTTGTTCTACAGGAGTTTTGAATGGTATTGTAACAGAAGGGAATGTGCTTGATGCTGAGCGAACTAGGTCACAGCCAAGTCTGCAACTGAATGAAGCTGAAATCTTTGGTCTTGTGTGAAGAAAAAGGGGCATAATATTAAGACCAGACACAGAAGTCCCTGCTTTATATCCTTCTGTTCAAAGTAATACTGCTTTCAGTCAGTCATTGGGTTATTCCTTCTTTATAGCTTTTATTTATGAAATATAAGTGTGTCTGTTGCTCTAAACTCTTGCTCTAAATGGCAATGCTATTGTTTTCTTTGCAAAAAAAAGGAAAAAAGTGGACGTGGCTGTGGTTACAAGAGGTAAAAACGATATAAATACTGTTCGTTTTCTCACACAAACCGCTCGTTTCGTGTCTTAGGCCATCAATGCTTACATTTACGAGTCATTAAATCATGTTTAATTTGGACTTCTCTGTGCATGCTCTTTGAGGTGGTGACCATAGACCTGCATTATATGACTGACAGACAACAACGGTTTGACCTAAAAATATCAAAATTGAAACTACTGCGGAAACAAAGACACCTACATCTTGGATGCCCTTGAGGTAAGCTAAAACATATAAATTAATTTCAAAGTGAACTATCCCTTTTAAGTTCACAATGATTTCTCTTGTCTCTGGATTCTGACAGTTTAGCTATTGAAAGTGCTTATACTTCTGAAAGTTCATTGGATTTATTGGAATGTTTAAAGTACACTTCTGATCCCAGCCTTTAAAGTGCCTTGTCTCCTAGTTGTTTAAACATAACAGAAACAGAGAGTGTAATGGTCTGTGACGAGTGACAGAAAAGCTATTTCACACCTCTGTGAAAAAAAGGTGCTGCGCTGATCTAGGCTAATGTGACGCAGTGTCTTCCTCATGCATTTCAGTCACTTTAGCAAGCCGAAGGGAATTCACCACCCAAATACACTTTCTTTTTTTGTGGTCCATGAGGGCATTTTATTCTAAATGGAATTGGGATCTGGGAAGTTGTGTTGACTTTTGCAGCAGTGTGATTGTTTGATTTGGTTGCTTTCACATGTGATTGACTTATAGTAATGCTGTGGAAATGTATACCTTTTTACAACAACAGTCTATCAGGTGTCAGGCGTATCTTACTTTAAAGGCACACTATTCTTTAGGCCTCGCCTGCATTATATATTTTTATACATTTTAAAATAACTTTTGCTTAATCAGACCGATAGGTTTTTGTGTGTGTATGTGCGGAATTATGAGGAATTTGGTACATGTTTTTTTATGAGCTTAAACAAAAAAATGCAATCTGTTACTAATGGATTTCCTCATCACAAGTTCTCTCGGCTATGGCACCCTAAACCTCAGTCCCTCAATTGGTTTACAGAGGGTGGGAAAAGAGACGAGCATGAGCCTTCAGTCTAATACCTCTGTCTCAGCTTATGTTTTTAGCCTCAAGTCCAACTGAATGTTTTAAAGGGACCTAAAATCATGTGCTTAGTGGGGAAAAACATATTGACAGTTGGCTAATTCTGACTAGCAAGAGCAAAAGAAATTGCCCTAAGCTTGACATTGTGTTTTGATGTGTTGTCATGAAAAGATGGACTGACAACTCAATTTAGAGCTCAAAGACGATCTGAAACTACTTTAATGTCTTTGTAGCTCCCAAAAAAAAAAATAAAATACACTGATATATTTCATCATACTTTGGCTTGGGACTGGGACGGCTAGATTTTAAGTTTAAAATGTTTCAAAGGATCTGTGACAACTTTGATTGTCTCACCAAGTCATGCAGTGCAAGACAGTCACAATCTGGATTGTTTTGTACCAGAATAGTCAGACATTTAAAAGATAAAAGGGTGATGATGAGTGGTAATTTTTAGATTTTTTAGTTGTTTTAGCTTTAGTCTTTTTCTTGTGCAGAAAATATTAAATTTGTCACATTCGTTTTCACATTCAATTTTAGTAAAAATTTTTCTCTGACTAAAATGTCACACAATTACTCATACAACTATCTATTTATTGCACTATGATGTTGTGAAGTCGTCTATGCTTTCGTTTTTCTATGTCCCTAAGCTGCGTTTTTATGGAAATTTAGCTGTACATTATGGTTCGCACATAATGGCAAGTTTGTTCATGTTCACTCATATGCATCCAAAACTTTTTGTGTGTACGCAAGTCATTCCTTAAATTATCTACTATGATTGGGTATTTAAAATATTTTTTATTGTGGCAAGTGGGGTGGGGCTGAGAGCCTTGGAAATGGAGTGAGGCCGGTGTTAATTAGCGTCACCTGTGCACCAACACCGGTCTTGAGTCCCACGGAGGAGCTCTTGTGGAAGTCGTCCATGAGGGGCTGTCGCTTTACTTTAATAATAATAATAAAATGAAACCACAAAATGAAAGTTACGTTGAATGTTTGCCGGTTCCAGCTTTCTGCTTCCCTTACCAACAAACCTTGTTATGATTATCTTAATAAAAAAAAACAACAGTTAACAGCCATTACCCTTAGTAATTGTGTTGACTAGACAAGCTTGTCTTGCAGTGTGTGCTATTTTTAGTTCTAGTGTTTAGGTCTATAGGGAGAAGACAGGTATGTTTTTTCCCAGGACCAACAAAAGCTGTTGATCCAGAAACATGTCCTACTTGGCAGAATCCCAGCAATCACTGCTGTTTCTCTACCTTTTCTCTCAATCCAACACTAAGCCACTGCCTGAACAACTGAGGTGGTCAGGAGCCAATGGCAGCTCTGTTTTGTGGCTGAGAAGCCCAAAGCTCTGGGCTTCTTGTCAAACAGACAGATTTCACTGGAGCTGGAGCCAAACTGCGATGTCAGCTGCCAAAAAGGAAGTTGCTTAAAATGACAGCAACAGCTCTCAAAGCTCTCACCTACCAGAGAGGGATGCAAGTGAAGACCCTGATAGAATATGCTTCTGTTTACTTTCTTACAGAATGCTAAGTTCATAACAGCTTTTATTTTTTCATTCTTATTGTTTGTAAGTGCAACATCGGTACCAATCCAGAGACCGTTAAAAGGAGAATCATCTTTACTAATTCCCTTATTAACAGTCAATTAACCGCGCGGCTGCAAGGGATGCAGTTTTGTCTGATGTTTCTTTGCTGGAAGATTTGCATTTTAATTAAAAATCTACTTAATATATTTAGCGCACAAAATGAATCACAATGTATCCCACATATTGCACATAATCCATCTTAATGCCCATAAACAAGTGCCCAGTGAATAAATGAATGGGTGCATGGCCTCTATTACTGGCTGTCAGTTAATTATGTGGCAGTCTCAGGTCTCCCTGTCATCACAGGGTCCTGACCGGTGAAATGGGGATAATAATACATGCAAGCAATAAGGACATCTACTACATAACTGCCTGTGCACACTTAAAATGGCCAGCTTACAGCGCTTAGTCATGAAACCACTTAAACAACAGGGTAGGCACCAGACGTTTGTAAGTTCTTTCTTCAAATGGAACGGAAAGTCCACACTAGAGGCTTAGTAATTACTAGCTAGTTTGTTACTAACTCTGTTGTTTATTCAGTTGCACCATTTGTTCGTAAAGGCCTGTTCACACCGGGACGAATTTCGCGCGCGTTATTCGCTGACGTTCAACGCCTTGTGACTAAACAAAGGGCGCCAATGAGTGTTCACACCGACGCGTAAAAGCGTCATTTTTTTAAAAAAAACGCCTCGGGTTCGTTTTTTTTTTTTTAGTTTGTCAAAAACTATCCGACCAATGAAACTCACGTGTTTGGAGCTTCTGAAGAGACCGTAAAACACAACTTGGGGGCGCTCAAACACAAAATGGTCTTGCCGAGCACACATTTGCAACGGTCGGTGAAGAAGATTTATGCATCGCCGTCTACACAGCCAGGAAGAAATAAAAAGAGGAAGATGCAATGCAAGATGAATGTTGAGCAGCTGCTCGTTGGTGCTAGAACATAAAGAACTGTATGACAAACGTGACAGGGACTACACACATCTTGATAAAAGATAACTGTTATGGAGTAGTATTGCATGGGAAATGGGCGCCATCTAATGTCAGGGAATGGATTTGCATGTTCACTCGGCTCATCGTCAGTGAAAATCGCTTGGGCGTGAACACAAAAAAACGCGTTGAAAAACACTGACGAATAACGCGCGCTGATATTCGTCCCGGTGTGTGAGGGCCTTAAGGCAGTACATAGCAAATTGGTCGTAAACTCTCCGTAAAGTAATATAGTCGCATAATATGATGGTTACCCTCTGATCCAATAGCTGGGTTTCAGTCACGCGATTATGATGATGCGCGGAATTCAGATGGAGGGCAGGAAGTGAAGAGCGCAATGGACGAGATGGAGGAAAGTCCGTACTATACTACTTTAAACGCTGAGAAAGAAATAAACAAAAAATCAAACATGTTGGATGTTATCCTTACGTTATGAAGAGGAGCAATTTTTCAACTGAGGCCGCCATCGAGGCTGTAGATATCAGTAACTACCTCGTCTTACAGACATACTTTGACTTTACAAAGTTTCGGAAACGTTACACAAACAGTCACTTAAGTTGTATTAACTCACCTTTGACAAAGTGATCACTAACGTTAGACACACGAGCATTATCCAGACATAGGTTTGCAAGCCGTTTTTCCAGAGTTTTTCGATCAATTTCTTGCATTTCCCCCCCCTTTTGAACAACAACTTTTGGTACACGATTAAAACTCCTTGTGGTTGGATCGATTCATGTATTCATAAATTACAAACCAGGTGAGAGAGCAGAACGAATGCTGTGAACGAAAAGGAGTAGTTCACAGAATGAAAAGGGGCGTGGCTACATAGCCTATGGTCTTTTTGTGTGCCACAGAAGATTAGAGTCAAAAGAGTGAGTAAATAAAGACAAAGTTGTTCATTTAAGGATGAATGTCTTAATATGCCACCGTTTGGAAAAGCTCCTCTTAAGGTAGAGAGGGACAGCGGGCTGGGCGCTTGATGCCAGCTGACACAGTGTCACACCTAAATGTGTCCTCATGCACCGCAGGGTCTCTGTGCCTGTAGCTGACTCACACACAGGCTGTCCTCAATAAAACCCTGCACTTCTTGCACCAGTCTCAGCCTATTTTTATTTTTTAGTAATTCATTTTGAACCTCAACCACCACCAATGTGCAGCATCCACTGGAATGATGCGATGGCAGCCATATTGTGCCAGAATGGCCACTGCACACCAGCTTATTTTTGGAGAAGAGACAAAGTGATGAAGTCTATCATGGGAATGATTAGAATGCCATGATGATGGATAGAGGCCAGTGGGCAAATCTGGCCGTTAAACCCCTACTCTTTTTTCGAAGGACATCCTGGGATTTATAATGACCACAGACAGGCAGGTTTAACGTCTCATCCGAAGGACTGTGCTCTTTTGATAGTAGTGTCTCTATACTGGGACATTACACAGACCACAGGATGAGCGCCCCCTGCTGGCCTCACTATCTCCTCTTCCAGCAACTTAGGCCCTGTCCCAAATGGCACCATCACAGTCTTCCTACGAGTCAACGGTCTTCTGTGGAGCTCACATCAGTGTAGGCTCGGCAAAAGTGCGCATCAAGGGTGCATATCGACTGCAAAAGGGGGCGCTCATGTGCCTAAAATGACAAATCGGACACCCTACGGTCTAACGGACTTAACGGACATGCGCACGCGGCAGCCATTGGAAGTCCACAAGAGCGAAAGTGCATATGAAGTGGGCCATTTGGGACAGGGCCCTAGTTTTCCCAAGTACTGACCAGGTTTAAGCTTCAGTGGGCAACTAGACTTGGGCTACAGGTTGATATGGCCTCTAGCTTAATTAATCAAATCAAACCATTCTTTAAAAAATATTCATTAGTAAATCAGTATTAGCCTACTGATATTTGTCTGATGCTTGGTGTAAGATGGAAATAAAAAGGATTTTTGGTGTCATGTCAAGATGGCATTGTTTTAACAAAGATACAGTGTGTCTTTAACAGGTGTTGACACACACAGCGTGAGACCGGTAAAGCCTCAGTGAGCAGAGCACCAGTCATTAACCAGTGTTTAATGGAGAGCTCAGAGACACACCTGTGTGTCATTTATCTTCTCTTCAGCCCAACACACGCCATATTCCATCCCTTGCTCAGACTTCCTTCCCTCGCAAATATTTTTATCCCTCAAATCCTTCATTATAATACAATTTCCCTGTGAAAACTCAGCATGTTCCGGCTGGTTGCCTTTAATTTTGCAAGGTATTAGCTTTCCATGTTTTCCATTGTTGGAAACGCTTGAGTTTTAGATTGTTGTTCATGAACAGTATGGGTAACTGGGTCAGTTCTGGTTTAGTGGGACAGTGCTCTTAACTATAATATTGCATACCTCTAAAAAGTTGTATATATAATTTAAAAAAAAAAGTTTGTTCACTGCTGCTTTAAACAAGTTTCGTTTAACAGCAGGCACACTACATTTTTGTCTGCGCGCTAGCTGGAGCGTGTTTTATGTTGCCCTACTTCGCAAATGAGAATGATTGAATCTCTTTTTTCATTTCTTTCAAAGCATATTCATAGATTCTGACACAGACTTTGTGAAGCAAAATTGAGACGAGCATTAAACCGGATAAAAACCTCATCGCTCTGCAGTTACTACATTTCCAGAGACAGGTAAAAAAGCAAGTGTGTTTGGAACGGCTAACACTTCAGTTAATCTTCACTGCCGCTCTGACAGGACTAGCGTTGCGATTTCCTTATTTCATAACGGGAGTCATTTTTCAGCTCCAATAAATTCTACCTTTAGCTGCTGTTTCCCCATTCAGCAGCGTAATATGACAGGTAATCCAGTATTAAAAATGTTCTCTCCATTTATGATTATTATATTGCTAAAGTTTAAGCTTTGCTTCGGAGGAAGTGCTTTTTTAAAGTGTCGTCATCAATATCAGCCGGTTGTCAGGTTCATTTTGGGCTTAAATTTGAAGTCAGCTTATTCTGTGCTTCTGATGTCTGGAGAAAAATCCCAGCATGCTCCACAAAGTGTGTGTGAGTCACTGATTCAGGCCCTGTGTGTGAGTCAGCTGGTGGAAGAATTTAGAGGACACTCAGGCCGAGAAATGAGGGGGATTTTAATTATCACATCATTATATGACTGTGTGCGCGGTGTGTGAGAGATTGAGTGAATTGGTTTCAGTCGCGTTGTGTTAGTTATGTAGTCCAATGTGATGGGTCATAGCATGTTCAAGATGTTCACTGTGAAAAGGGAACGTGCGGGGCTTAGAAATCTTTTGAATCAGCTAACAATATCAGCTAATGGTAATTTTAAGCATAGATATAGTATGTATATCTATAGATGTCACATTCATTGGCGCGCCCGCCATCTTGGAACAGTCAGCGTGTTTAAATTCATATTACTGTGAGATTATTGTGAACATTTCATCCATGCATAACTGCGTTTCATTTTTTACATTTTTTTTTTTTTTTTGTAATTTTTAATCAACTCGATCTCGATCTGGTGACGAATGCCAGACTTCTCCAATCATTTCATTCTCATAAACCCCAACCTTTTCTTATAATCCACTGCAATCTCACATTTAGATCTGGGACCGATGGGTTTGTCCAGGGCTACGTAAATGAAGCTTTATCTATTTGCATTTATGTATGTAGCAGTACTGTAGCAGATGTTTTTATCCAATGTGACTTACAACAGAGGAAGAGAAGCAATTTGTCACAGTGCTTCCACAATTACTTGTAAAATAGATATACTTACTAGATGTTTACGATTGTGATTTTCCAAAGAGCAAAAAGCATGATCATTGTGTCTCAGACTGACCATTCATCTTATCACGTCCGTGACTCAGAATCACGAAGCCCTCTTTTTGATTCCTGGCAGTACACATGTTCTCTGTGTGCTTTGATGAATGAGTAGGCTCGCTTCTTTGTCAGTGTTCACTTGACTGCGGGTTCATATTGTGCTGATTGCCTTTCTACTTACTGACTCCTTGTTTGTGGTGGTGTTTTCTGCCCATTTCCTGTTCTTTTTTCCCCTCATCAGCACTCTTTAAGTTTCCAGGGTGAGTTTTGTGCTGGCTTTCCTCTTGCACAGACACACACACATATACCGTTCTGCCCTGACACAGCTAACTAAATTGCTTTAGCCACAGGTATTGATATTATTTCAGGTTAAGTAATGAAAATAAAACCTTTTTATTTATAAAGCATGCCTTATCTAAAAAAAGACTGGTATAAAACGATGGATGGTTTTGGTCTTCATTTGAATTGGTCTTGAAATATGATAGGATTATAGATTATATTTTACTTCTGAAGTTTATATCAGCTAATGGTCATTTATTTTATTTTTTATTTTTACCAGTGAAATATTATGTCTTTTAAAAGCTTGAAACGAAGAACTTATTGTCCCTACTCCCTTGAAAGGCTTGAGACTGTGTGTGTTCTTGTCTTGTCATTCACCAATCAGCACTGTCATGACATCTTCATGTTCGTGTGTTTGCAGAGTAATTGGCCATGTAATGTTTACACCACAGTTGATTGACTCAAAAACAGAACTGTTTAATTCCCATTAAGATGAACAGGAATGTTAATGTTTCTAAACTTTTCTAAAACTCGTATATTGGATCCTTTCCAAACCTAAATCTGTTTGGGCTGATGGATGGATGGATGGATGGATGGATGGATGGATGGATGGATGGATGGATGGATGGATGGATGAATTCATGCATGGATGGGTTATGGGCCGAAGGATGGCTGGATGTGCAGATCATGGATGGATGGGTTAATGGGTTGTGGGGTAATGGATGGTTGGATGGGAAGATGGATGAATGCATGGATGGATGGATGCATGGAAGGGTAGATGGATGGCTGGATGTGCGGATGATGGATGGATGAATGCATGGATGGATGAATGCATGGATGGGTTATGGGCTAATGGATGATTGCATGATGGATGGATGGATGGGTGGATGGGTGGGTTATGGGCTAATGGATGAATGCATGGATGTATGAATAAACGATGGATGGATGGATGGATGGATGGATGGATGGATGGATGGATGGATGCATAAATGGATTATGAGCTAATGGATGAATGCATGACTGTATGAATGCATGGTGGATGGATGAATGGATGCATGAATGAATGTGTTAAGGGCTTATGGATGTGCAGATGGATGGATGAATAATTGCATGGATAGGTTATGGGCTAATGGATGGATGCATGGATGGATGAATGGATGGGCAGATGGATGGGTGGATGAACGGATGGATGAATTAATGCATGGATGAATGGATGCATGCTAGGTTATGGGCTGATGGATGGTTGGATGCATGCATGGCTGATTATGGGCACATGGACATGGATGGATGGATGGATGGATGGATAATTGCATGGATGGGTTATGGATCAATGCATGAATGAATGCATGGATGGATGGCTTATGGGCTAATCATGGATGGATGGATGTGCAGATTATAGATGAATGGATGGATGGATGGATGGATGGATGGATGGATGGATGGATGGATGGATGGATGGATGGATGGATGGATGGATGGATGGATGGATGGATGGATGGATGGATGGGCAGATGGATGGGTAGATGAACGGATGGATGAATTGATGTATGCATGGATGGATGCATGCTGGGTTATGGGCTGATGGATGGATGCATACAAGGATGGCTTATTGGCAGATGGACACGGGTAGATGGATGGATGGATGGTGATGGATGGATGGATGGATGGATGAAGTGTCAGATAGATAGATAGATAGATAGATAGATAGATAGATAGATAGATAGATAGATAGATAGATAGATAGATAGATAGATAGATAGATAGATAGATAGATAGATAGATAGATAGGTCTCATCCCTCCAGTGATGATGTGACATTCCCTAGTTTCTCCTGATCCAGCGCTCAGCTGCGGATGGATGACAGTGTGAGATGAGTTAGTTAGACTGGATCCGCTGACTCGAGCTCTCAGTCAGTCAGTGTGTTCAATGGGTTAATTTATGTTCTGTGAGGAATCTATCTTCTTCTTTCTCTGGAACCTGCTGTTTCTTGTTTTGTGACCGTAAATGCCCAGCGACAGCTCTTGGACAACAATATCCAGATGGACTGCTGATTTGAGAGCGGTGTTTATTGATTCTTTTTATGAGGCTCGTGTGTGTATGGCAGTCGAAAATCTATGAGCAGCTTTTTGCGATGTGAATCAATTGAGCTCGGGAACTATGAGCAGGAATTCGCTTAGATCATGGAAGTACTGAAAAATCCGAGGGCTCATTAGAGCTGATTGGAGTTGGAGGAAAAGTCCAACGGGTTTTATTGCTTTTGGCTGGAAGTCGGACGTGTTGGGTTTTTTTTTTTTTTCGGTAACAATCAGCAAAAAGGTCCACTGTCCATTCGCACCCGATGGCTAAAAATAATTGTGTGTAGCCTAAAATCGCGAATGAGATCTGGAGAATTTCCTCATAATTCAGCGAGAATCTATGATCCAGATTTTAGCAGCGGGATAATCTGGATCCTGTAGCGACATCGGCTCGGATCATCAACCCTTCAAGATCTGAGGGATCACTTTCAAAATCGCGCATCATCACCACTAAAGGTAAGAGAGCCTGTGCCTGATGTCTGAAGTGGATTTGTGTGACATGATGAAGGCTGTGAAAGGCTGCGTGATTTCAGAAACTGCAGCCTATTTCTACACTTTTGCACCTGTTGTTTTAATGGTTTTGGCTGATCGATCGGACGGAAAATGTATGATTTATTTACAGTCGACTTGGTTAATGGCTTGCCTACATTTTTTAACTAATCTTTAAACATCTATTGTCTGTAAAACATGTATAATAAATAATAATATTATACAGTTCTTACATTTTAAATATTTTAACATTCTTAGGGCTATTATTTAATATAGCCTAATAATAAGATAATGTTTAAAAATAATAAAATTGAAACAATAGATGTTAAAAAACAACTAAATATTTATAATTATATTTTTGTATTATATTTTGTATAATTAACTCTTTACTTTTAAGGATGTCTTATCTTTTAATTTTTATTTAATTTAATATTATTATTATAAATGCTTTTGTTTTATTTATATACACATATATACATACATAGTATGTATCTGCATTCCTAAAACCTGTGCAAAACACAAACAACATGTATAATTCATTGCTGGTAATCAGTTGGTGGTTTCTGGGAAAATTATCCACCTTAGTCTCATTTGACAAGTCAGGTGTTGCCCAACCAACAAACACCCCCTTCAGGGAAAAAGTGATGGACATGCTAATGATTATGAACCTGGAGAAGCGATGTAGAGTGTGAGAGAGCAGGAGTGGCACTGCGGTCCGGGGGGCTGGTCAGCAGTGTGTGTGTGTGTGTTCTCAACTGAGCTGCAGAGGCAGGACTACTTATGTCACAGAGCCCACCGATGACACCGCTGCACCCCTCTCCAGAGTCCTGACCAGATGAAGGGATGAATGAACGGATGAATGAGTGACTACCTGCTCCAGGCTGCTGAAATATTTACGAGGGGTTTCTGGGCACTCTATGCTGCTCAGGGAGAGTACCAGCGGTGGGACGTAGACAGGCTGTGGAAGTGTGGGACAGCCTGCCCGCCGGAGTGTGCTGTAAGATGGAGGTCACCGATCTGGATCCCGACCCTCGGGCGGAGGGGTCTGAAGGAGAGGGTTCGTGCGTCCCGAGAAGGGGTGAAGGGAGTCCTGGGATGGAGCCTGTTGTGCTTCAGTATCCTGTAGAGTTTGATCCGTACGGGTAAGGAACAGGGATGATAGCTGCCATCCCGGGATCTTACTCTTAGCATTCAGGAATCATGCAGGATGTTAATGTTAAACGTGTGTTTGATGGTAGTGAGAGTACTGTAGTTTGGTTGGAGATGTCCTGATTTGATGATTCTGTTTTGATGTGCGTGATCACTGGCTTGAAAGTATTTGCATTGATTTTAATAACTTCGGGTCTGTCCTCCGAGTCCGAATCTTCCCTTTGTTTTAGGTTAGGGAATAGAAGATTGAGTTATTTTGACATGATGTGGAATGACATTTTGACCTTTTTTTTCCCAGTGACTTTGTGAAGCACGGCTCCTTGTGATTTGTTTAAAGAATGCTGGCTTTTTCTTGTCATTTTGTGAATAACAATACATGGCAAGATATTTTTGACATTTTGACCGCTGTTTTCTAGGGAATGTGTCACTGTTGGACTGGAAAGTTTTGCCCTCAGTTGAACACATTGCGATCGATGCTGCCTCCACTTACACTCTTCATGTCCAGACACTTTATTATCCCTCCTGAAAATAACATCCATATCCATATAATGGGTAACTGAAATGACATTTCAAACAGTGTCCCACAAGGTGACATGTTCATTTACTTCTAATATTTGATAAATTTCTAATTCTATAGTCTGTTATAAATGCAGGCTTGTGTTACTTTAGCGACTATATTGTACACTTTTAACCATCATCCATCATGGCAATGCAAAAGAGTGAGAGATGTGATTTGATTGGTCACCGCATGAAATTAGCATATTTACACTATCTTTAAAAAAATTGGGTCTGTAAGTTTCTTATACAAAACTACATTCATTTAATCAAAAATACAGTTAAACAGTAGCTAATACTGGTATATTATTATAATTTAAAACGTGTTTTTTTTATTTTTAATATATTTTTAAATGTCTTTATTGTCAGAAATCATTCTAATATGCTGATTTGCTGTTCAAAAAACATTTAAGATTTATTATCAATGTTGAAAACAGTTGTGCTGCTTAATGTTTTTGTGGAAACCGTGATACATTTGTTTTCAGTATTCTTTGAATAATAGCCTAAGTTTTTTAATAAGCATTTATTTAACCAATTTGATGTATATCAAATTGGTCAAATAAATGCTTATTAAATGTTAACTTTTACTCTTAGACAAACTACAGAGTAGCTTATGTGTGTCAGATTAACTGCAAAATACTTCTACTTACTTTTGCCATTGCAGTCCCTTTGGCGTTATGCAGTTGTCATGTAGACTTAAATTCATCATGTGAACAGCATAATAGTTAGATTGCAGGTAAATTAGTCATACTTTCCCCCTGGACACACTCAGACTGTCAGGCTTTGCCCCAAGGAGTTGCATGGGTGTGGATATAAAAAATGCATAGAGACATGGAGACATGTTGTTGCAGACGAACTTGCTGTTTTCGTTTTCAATTTACACACCAATGTTCTATAGAGTAGTCAAAAAGAAACTTAATTTTGCGCGGTCATTTTCTACTACCATTCAAAGTGTGTATTTATGATTGTGATGTGTTGTTAGCCAGTTATAAAAATGAATTGCTTGTGTAGTATTGGATTTCCATGATTTATGAGTTATTTATTACAAAACAAGAACTTGATTTGAATACTAATGAACCTGGAGGCATTGCGATAATTACCATAATGAAAATTTCCTCCATAAACAGTTCATCTGTGCCTTTTCCCTTTCGGGGACAATGATTTATTTGGCCAATTTAGCTCTACTTGTGCAAAGTGTTGACATATGTGCTGTAGCTATTCACACAGTACCCTGTAAAGATGGAGAAATGGATTTCATTGGTATGAAACAACCATAAACAACCACCAAAGGCTAATTATACGTTTTTTTAATTAATCATTCGGCCAAAAGTACATGTAGATTTTCAGAGATAGCAAGAACTGAGGGATTTGAAATGTTGTAAAAGGAGGTGCCGTTTTTATTACTGAACAGGTGAGTAAAGTATTTTATTAAACAGATAAATTGCCATATGTAGCTCTCTAAAATATATATATATATATTTTCTCTAACAGAGTTCTTTTTAAAGTATATTATCTATTGTAAAGGGTCATATTCATCCGCACAGTCACGCAAAGCCTAAGCACAAACAAAACAATGTTCTTCCGCAAAATGCATGCAGATTTTTATTACTTTTTTACCACAAGAAAGATGTTCAGACTGCATGCAAATTTTTTTAGGGAGACCGTTCGCACTAGTAATTGCAAGTGATCAAATAAGATTTGTGTGTCCAGACAAAACCAATCTGTCTGCATGGGTTACTTTGGTACACTCTAAAAAATGCTGGGTTGTTTTAACCCAATTTTGGGTAAAATATTGACAAACACAGCCATTGGGTTAAAAATGTCATTTAAAAATGTAACCCAATGGCTGGGTTTGTCCATATTTTACCCAAAATTGGGTTAAAACAACCCAGCATTTTTTAGAGTGTATAATGACATAGGCGTACCCATGAGATGAGGCTTTAAAAATGGATGCAGGAAAAATTGAGGTCCATCATCTTGCTCTCCAAATAAGCGTCCCATTGAATTGCGGTGCAGACCTCCTCTGTCTCAGAGGTATATTGTAAAGTTCAGCTGGCTTCGCTTTTGTTGTCGTTGTGTGTGTTTGTCACGTTAAGAGTAAAAAAAGGCCATTTAAAATCTGATTGAGCAGCCTTAGTGTCCAGACTGAAGCATATGTGCAAATTTTTAAAAGATTTAATGTTTTTTTTTGTTGTTGAATAATTACATATGCTGTACCCAAAGTGTTAAATACTTCTAATATGAAATGTTAAACTAAGGCATTTACTGTACATCTCCACATTTGATAGAGAGATTTTGGAATTGAACCAAAGCAGATGAAGCTTTTGCGCATCCCAATCAGCTGCCCCATTAGAGCAAACCCCCAGTCTCTTACATTTGAATGCAGCATCCATATTTTACAAGGGTCTGCCATCCATCATGGGATATGTCCTTCAGCAGACTGCTACTACTGTACGTGCTCAAGCTGTATGTGTTTTCCTCTGCTTTGGTGACTGGCTGTAGCCCAGCACATACTGTGACTGTGGGCTCACATCCCAGAGCGTAGTCTGTGATCTGGAAGCTCATGCCCCTTCATGCTGACTGCTACTTCAGGTGGCTTTTCTCTCTCTTGCTCTCTGCTGATGGTGTTGTGGTATTTAACCTGCTGGGTGACCACATTGTCCCCATGAGAGCTTTAAGTTCCTGTGCAGGACACCAGCAGTGCAGCGTCACGCTCTGAAAGAAGGCTTTTAGAGAGAGGTCTGTCTGCAAATCAGCCGAAAAGAGACTATAGAACGATTTCTTTTTTTTATGCCAACACGAGTAACACATAAGGTGAAGACTCCAGTCATGACAGTTGTCTAATGAAAACAAGTCCCCTTATCGCTGACATTTACTCATTTTAAGAATCACGTTGCACAGTTTACACAAAATAGCAGCATTTTCAGCATTGGTATCAATAGGAAATGTTTCTTGTGTGGCAAATCAATGTATTAGAATGATTTCTGACTGATCATGTGACACTGAAGGCTTGAGTAATGATGCTGAAAAGTCACTAGTCTACATTACAATTTAGAATATAATAAAATAGAAAAGAGTTGTTGTAGATTGCAGTAGTATTTCACAATATTGCTGATTTCACCAAACATATGAGTTATTAGGGCATGTCCACATTCTGGCCATCAGTGTTGAGGTTAAAGCATTACTTGAGTAATATAATCGGATATAGAAACACATTAAATTACTTTGAGTAATTGTGAATTGTAGTACTGTGAATTAGAGCCAGACCGATGTATCGGCAGGCCGATATTATCGGCCGATATTAGGCATTTTCTGAAATATCGGTATCGGCAGTTATAATGGCCGATAAATGAATATTTCAAAAATAAAATAAAAACCGACGAATCACGCAGCTTATAACTATAAGGCAATGTAGGGGCTAATTATTATTTTATTCATCAGAACTTTAATATATTTTTTGATGTTCCTCTGTTCTGTTGTGACAATAGAAACAAGTTTCTTTTTAAAATGCATTATCATATTATTTTAGTTAAAACTCATAAATAACTACAAATAACTGATGTTAGGGAAATCTGTCAATATTTTGTTGTGCGTTTCTGAAATAATAATAATAATATCGGCCGATATATTGGATTTTTAAACCAACAAATATATGTTTTCACCTATGAAAGTGTGATTTCGGATGCAGCCAAAGTGTTGAACTTTCTTCTTCTGTGACTGATTGGTCTGCACAGTTGAAAGGTTTGAGCTTCATCCTCTACTGTAAAGGCATGAATTTGCATTTCCTCCTGCCTGAGGTTTATTCATTTCACTTTTGGTGTGAAAGGGCTTTTACATTTGCTATTAATTTAGACAATCTTACATCGTTGAAAGCTTGATTTATATTTATTTTTGGATGTATTTTAATAATGGCAAGTGGATGGTTAGCAGCTGTCACATGGGCCATGGGCCAAAAACTACAGTGAAACGTTCAGTGGGTTTGTTTGTGGGAGTACTTTGTATGCACAGAATCCATCTTGATCTCTGGAACGGTCTTGCAGGATGTTGAGTGCTGTGCATTTTGAGTGGGCTTTTGACACTCGATCTTGTTTTTTAAACTCACGTTTTCGAACGGTACTCATTTCATACTAATCAACATGAAGCCCAAGTACTCAGTTTCTCATCTCTATCTGATAGCATTGTATTCAAATGATTCCCATGGCTTTGACTGTGCTGAATAATTAATAGAGAAATTTTGCTCATGCTAAGCGCAATATCTGAGGGATTTCAATATAAAGAGCTTTTCCAATCTGATTTTTTTGTTATGTTGACTTTGTGAACTCTGCATATTTTTGTTTGTTCAATTACTGTTGTTTTGGGTATGCAGAATTGTTCTGTTTATATGAGTGATATGATCAATTCACTGTCCATTATTTAGATATCATAAAATAAAATATCACAACGTATCACCTTGTAAATGTATCTGATAAAATATGTAAAATATGTAATCTAGCTTTATTTAAGGATATATCATTTTTCATTAATTACTTATTTCCGTTTTAATTTTTTTTAAAAATCTGTTAATATTGTAAAAGCAATTAATGAATAATTAGTTAAGTAATAAGAAAAATACTCAACTTTATACTTTTTTTGTTGTTGCTATATTACATTTTATAATGCCCTACCGTTCAAAAGTTTGGGTCAGAAGATTATTATTATTATTATTATTATTATGATTTTAAAGAAATCTTTATATTAAAATGATTTCTGAAAGATCATGTGACACTGAAGACTGGAGTAATGATGCTAAAAATTCAGCTTTGCCATCACAGAAACAATAATTAAAATAAATATTTTTACTGACTGTAATTTTTTTTACTGTGTTTTTGATTAAATAATTGTGATATGCTTCATATGCATTGAAACGGCATTGATATCCTTTTACAACTTTTTCACTTAAAGGGATACTCCACTTTTTTTTTTTGGAAATAGGCTCATTTTACAACTCCCCCAGAGTTAAACAGTTAAGTTTTACCGTTTTCTAATGTATTCAGACGATTTTTTCATTTTTAGAAGAATATCAGTAAACAGACAGTTTCTGGTCTCATTGACTTCCATAGTAGGAAAAAAATATACTATGGAAGTCAATGAGACCAGAAACTGTCTGGTTACTGATATTCTTCTAAATATCAAAAAATCGGCTGAATACATTCGAAAACGGTAAAGCTTAACTGTTTAACTCTGGAGGAGTTGTAAAATGAGCCTATTTCCAAAAAAAGTGGAGTATCCCTTTAATAGTGCCGCAGAACATTAGAAATATTCCAATGTTTTTTTTACTGAACAAAGAGACAACGTGAGCCCACCATGGAGACATCTCCTGAGACATTACTGCTCAACTTAAGCATGTATGATGCGAAAATCATTGACACGTCTTTTGGTCTGGTTGTTTCAGCATTTCCTTGTGCTCTCTCTCAGGGAGAAGATGCCGTTCCACCATGTGACGGCAGGATTGCTGTACAAGGGCAACTTCTTGAGTCGCTCACTGTCAGAACACAGCAATAGCGAACAGCTCGCCAGCATCTCTGTGGAGGAACTAGATGGTGAGTACTAACCTTACGGACAAAAACACAAATGCTTTGCACTAATGACGGCCAAACTTTTAACCATGGGGTACTTCATCATTATTTTGATTAAATGAACTAGTTTTCATCTTCATATAAAGGAGTCGGCACATCGTGTGCTATGTCTTCTGAAGCTAAATGATAGATTTTGTGAGGAACAGAATGAAAAATGACTTCAGAAGACTTTTATATAGGAAAATTGATATATTCACCCTTTTTTCAAATATTATCAAACATTTGTTAAAGATATTGTATAAGCATGTTTCTTAGTTGTGCTTGTAGTCATTTGTTTTATTTGTGATAATGCAATGAAACATGCTAAATTGTGCGGACATAATTTTTGGCCAGGCTGTCGTACAAAGAAATTATAAACTAGGGATGCACCGATATGAACATTTTGGCCGATACCGATAACCAATAATTCTTTATATTTGAAAGCCGATAACCGATATATCGGCCGATAAATCTAAATCCAATTTTTATATAATTTTTGAAAGCCTGATTGCAAAAAAAATGTCTCACAATTAAAATCCGTCCCCTAACACAATTATAATGTTCTCATTATAATTTCATGTAGCCGATATGACAGCACATTTTGCACTTAACTATATTAAGATCAAACATGTTGAACAGTGCGCATCTTAAGTGTCTCAGGTGTCAAGTGTTGAAGGAAATAATTCATTATTTATCAGCTTTAATATATCAGCCAAATTTTATTATCGGGCCGATACCGATAACATAAAAATGAGCAAATATCGACCAATACCGATATGGTGGCCGATATATCGTGCACCCTTATTATAAATTCATACAAAAACCAGAATTAACAAAATACTAACTGATAATGTTAGTTAGTATATGCTTTTTATATTTCCATGAAAACTTTTTGAATAGTGAAACAAAACCTGTTACTGTAGTTTGCCGTTTTTGCCAAATAATTTTGTCAGATGAATACCATAACCAAGTTTAGTGTTCTTCCCTTATGTTTACAAAATATAAAATATTTTCCTCGTATTTTGATGGTTTAATCATCAAAAACAAACCATTTTTGGCCAATAAAGTAACTCCCATCGATCCATCCATCCATGATTTTTTCAGAAAAGTTAGCATCTAAAGTTTAATCTCAAATAAAGACAAAAACAAACTTTATTTTATTATATTATTCGTTTAATGGATTATAGCGTCATCTAACTTAGATTTATATGCTCGTGTTTATAAAATATTCATTTTTGAATGTGGATGAATTACTGATCCTTTAAGCATTAGGCTATATATATATATATTATTTTAATAACTTTTTAATGAAAGCTGAACCCTGAAGTGTTTTTGGTTTTCATGTGTAAATCAGTCATTAAATCATGAATCAAAAATTCAAATTTGAATAAAAGCGAGGATCAAAGCAGCACACGTCCCCCTGACACTCTTCATCATGATTCGGGAAGAGACTGAGGCAGAGGGTTAATCAATTACGGCTGCCTTTGTCAGCAGAATGGAGCTCATGAAGACTAATACATTGAACCCTTGAGGCCTGAAAATGAATGTTTAAGTGACATATTAACACTGCGGGGCATCTGCAGATATACAGAGCTGCTACAAGTCATTGACTTTGTTGGTTTTGCTCTAAAATAGTCCAAACTGTGAATTACAGCTGGAAGCCTGCTGATGTTATATTGATCGTATTAAGAGAGGTCAGCAAATATTCTGTAGCGTCTTAATCACAGAGATAGTTTAGAGAAGTTTATGTTCCCGGATGAACAAAATGTTTTTCAAAGGATCTGTGGATTTGTAATAGTCTCTATTCGAGCACATTTGTAGAAATATATTTCTATTAAATATTGCAACATTTAATCTAATTGCATCTTCAGGCGTCTTACCAGATCTAACGCATGATTATTTCATCGTTTGGATATGGCTGCCAGATTCATTTCTAAAATGAACGGTGCTTGTCAGACAAATAGTCAGAACTGAGAGGACGAAATGTTTCTGAAGGTTGTTTAATCAGACTTTACAACAGACTCTGTATATATTCATGATATTGCCTATACGCACAAAAACAAATCTAATGCCTTTACTGTGCAAACACTCTTTTTGTACGTTTGTGTCTGTGTTGAATAACAATTACGAGCCTCCCTTTACTGGGACAGATGTTCCTCTGAAACATCACTGAAAAAAAGATTTTTGCTGCTTGTTCAAATTGCTAAATTAAAATGAGCTTTAACACTATTGCTATACATTTTGTGAGTAGCTTTGTGCTTGGTGATTTTGGTTTCAGTTGTAGCTTGTCCATGTTTTACTACCAATATGGTCTGTGAGATGCTTTTTAGATGGGGTTGAATTTTTCATCCTATTACAGTCATTGATATTAGATAATTGAAATGTTTGCCACACTTGAAAATGTCTTGGAAATGAATACAGTTCAAAAACAAAAAAATTGAATTTCTATGATGATTTCAATGATTTCAAGTCATTGAAAATAGTGGGTGCTATTATCTGTATCGTTTTTCTCTAGTCATGCTCTGCTTTAAAACATTTCAATAACTCACTAGATATTGCTTTTTATGAGCCCTTGTGTAGAGTAAAATTTGATAACATCGATCTGTTGAGGATGACTGTTTCTGGGATTCATTGGGTGACAGATATTACTAGTAAATTGGGTTTCATGGGAGAATTTTTATTTTTTAAGGACAAAGGAGGCACTGGATTGTCTTATTGAGCAGCAAGTCAATCTCAGGGTGTTTTTTGTCTTATTGGAGATGTGTGTTCTCTAGAAAGTTATTTCAATTTAGTAATATAAAGAGTTGGTTGCTTCCACAAAAATCTCTATAAAATATTCAGTAGACGACTGGAAATATCATGGAAAAATAATGGAAATTTATTTTTAAATTTTTAGGAACAGTCACATTACGTTTTGGTCATTCATTTACACCACGTTTTGAAAATTAGTTTCAAAAGTGCACGTTTTTTAAAAATGATTATCAAAGGAATAATTGAATATATGACCCTGACAAAGAATTGGTACCTGAAATTCAAATGGAAATCTGCCCCGGAAATCTCTATAAAATGATGTTAAATTCCTTGATCTGAAAATATAATGGAAATTAATTTAAAAAAAAATTTTAGGAACCCTAAATTACTGCATAAATTCCCTGTTTAATGGAAATTAGAAATATTTTTTTAAATAAATAATTAAAAAAAAAATTCAAATTAAAATATATATATATTTTTAATTTTTTAAAAATATTTGAAATATTTTTTTTTAATAAAAATAATAATACATTTTTTAAAATTAAATAATAAAATAATTATAGTAATTTTATTTTTTAAATAAAAAAATGTTACGTCAAACAGGATAAGTCAAAAAAGAAAAGACCAAATAATTGTTAGTAATTTATCGATTATTGATTTTTGAAAGGCATAAATTATTTTTCAAAATAGCTTTTTCCTCTTATCAAATATCTGAATACATGACTGACAAAATTGCAGAACTTGTTTCATAAGTCTGTGTAGTCATAAGTCTTGATTTAGATGGATGAGAATAGTGCAGCATGTCGTCAAATCTCAGTTATCTTTTGTTTCCTCCGTGTTAATTCCCAGGTTGCTTGACTTCAACTCCCGTTAGTACGCAGACAAAATTACCCAATGTGCTGCTGTGTGCTCGAACATGCTGTGCAACTGTAGTGTTCTTCAGAGTTGTGACACTCAAGCTCTATTTTAAAACACCAATCCTTTGCTGCCACAAGTTTTCTCCTCACAGAAGGAATGCTTATAAAATATGCATTTGATGGAGCTCGTCTCCGCGATTCGAGATATGTATGCTTTTCAGTGGCAGAGTCCTCCTCTGTAGAGCACATATCAAAAGAAAAAGCCAGGAAAAAGCCTGGCCTCAAGTCATGTTTCTGAGGCTGGTTAAAACTCAGACATTCACTGCTCTTTTTAGCTTTCCAAATGAACAGTAAAATAAAAAGCTCCGTTTTGAGGAGACAAACAGCGCAGCAGTGTGTGTCACCGCTGGTGTAATAGCAGGTGTAGATAAGGTGGTAAATTATTGCAATCATTGCTCAGTGGAGGACGACCAATGAGAAACCACTCGAGGTGTTGAGTCGCACATTTGTTTATCTTGGCAGAGATCCGGGAGGCGTTCAGGGTCCTGGATCGGGATGGCAATGGGTTCATCTCCAAGCAGGAGCTTGGCATGGCCATGCGCTCACTAGGGTACATGCCCAGTGAAGTGGAGCTGGCAATCATCATGCAGAGATTGGACATGGATGGTGAGTCCCCTTACTCACCAACACACTTCTATTGGTTTTGCACTGCATAAATGATCTTTTCTATACCCTCACCTTAAAACTCAAGAACAATTTTTAGCATGTTTATTTAGCTGTTTTCCCATTGAGAACTAATAGCAGGTCAAATACACATGGATGATCACGTCCAACTCACTGACATTATCAGATCTGCAAAAAAAAAATCTGAAGTAAAAATACCATACACATATTAGTCTATATATATAGGCATAAACCCCATATAAACCCCATATATATATATATATATACAGTATATATATGAAGAGTTCAGATGCAAAAGCCTCTAAATGCCATTTGAAATTTTCTTCTAAAATGACCATTTTTATCAAGCTTGTATATTTAAGTTCAGTAATTTCACTTAAATGACAATTAATAGGTAATCTTCATTGCCATTTAAGTGAAATTACTGAACTTACATATACAAGCTTTATAAAAATGATAATTTTAGAAGAAAATTTCAAATGGCACTTAGAGGCTTTTGCATCTGAACTCTTCATATATATATATATATATATATATATATATATATATAAACCCCATATATATATATAAATATTGAAGGTAAGATTTTCTTCAGCATTGCGGAGAAAATCTTACCTTCAACATTTCATAGTGAAATAGGACGAAACTGACTGATGCTTGTAGCATCTTTTTCTTTAGGAATAAGGACTCACCCTGCTCTGTGCCGTGCTCTAGGTACAACCTGTTTTTCCCATGCCACTTTTGTCAATTTCCACAGAATTCGTAGTACTCCTGAAGCACTCTTGTACACTCTGTAGGGAACTCCATTAGGCCCTGGAGACGATGATTCTCACAGCCTGTTCTACCTCTTTCCACTTCGGTGCACAGACCTCCATTTGGTATTCTGGTGGATTGATACTGTAGGTGGGATGTCTGATGGAATTGGTTCACAGGAATTTAATAACTGTAATTACTATGCAAACTATACAAATAAACCAACCAACAGACTCTTCGAGTTTTTCCTCAACCACAGCCAGTTCTCATAGGACTAATACTTAGAGTTAGTAGACCTGTACAGTAGGTGCAATGTTACTTATAGACAACATAATGTGTTAAAGGGACCATCAAAATAAAGTGAAACCAAAAATCACATTTCTCAATGGAAGATTGCAAAGCATTTATGCCTTTCATCAGCTTCCATACAAAATATTGTCACAAGATTCAGGGAATCAAGAGAAATCTCAATCTGTGTAGACCTCTGTTGAATGTGCGAGCCCTCAGATGGTATTCCACAAGATACCATCATACTACTCTGTCAAATACAGCCACATGTGCTCAGGAGTAATTTGGAAAACCATTTTCACTGACCACAGTCTGGCTCTGCATCAAGAAATGCCACTTGAATCTCTGTTACGCAAGGAGAAAGCTTTCCATCAGTTTTATGTGGAGATGCCGGCAAGTTCTCTGGGCCTGAGCTCATCTCAGATGGTCTAGAAGAAAGTGGAAATGTCTGTTATGTTGACCCATCATGAAAAGGAGAATTAGGCTGTTAGACTATTGAGCAGCTGTCTTGTATCAGACAAGATTGGGCAAATATTCCACTATTATAAATATTCCTCAACTCCCAAATGATTAAAAAGTTTAATTAAAAGGAAATGTGATGTGACACAGTGGTAAAAATGTCTCTGTCCCCACTTTTTTGGGGTGTGTTGCAGCCATCGAAATCAAAATTTGTTCATATTTCCAAAATACCTTTATGTTGGTCAGTGAAAACATTGGAAAACTTTTCCTTGTACTTTTGTCAGTTAAAAAAAGATTAAAAAATAATAATATAAAAAATATTTTAAAAATATGGACAAATAACAGATTCTTTATTTTATAGAATTTTACAAAATATCCCAACTTTTTCTGATTTGGGGTAGTATATTTATTAGGGCTGTCAAAACGATTAATCGCGATTAATCGCATCCAAAATAAAAGTTTGTGTTTACATAATATATGTGGGTGCACTGTGTATAATTATTTTGTATATATATAAAAACACACATGCATGTATATTTAAGAAAAAAAAATATTATTTATATATAAAATATTTACATTTATATATAATATAAATTATATATAAATCTATATACAGAATATACATGAAAATATTTCTTAAAAATATACAAGCATGTGTGTGTTTTTATATATCTAAAATAATTATACACAGTGCCTCCACATATATTATGTAAACACAAACTTTTATTTTGGATGCGATTAATTGCGATTAATCGTTTTGACAGCCCTAATATTTATAAACAGTATGTGTGTGTGTTTTCAGATCTGATAATGTCATTGAGCTGGACTGGAGCATCCATGTGTATGTGATGCTCTGATTGTAACTCATAGTCATAAAGATTTAGCAATCTTCTACAATCAATTGTGAATCTGTTAGTTGTCAATGTGCTTATTTTACTGGGTTTGTATTCTCAAAGCAATTCCAGTTTCATCTCCTCTAAGCCAGCAGAACTAATTTACAGGCTTTTGGGCCTGACATCTTTGCGGATTTCTTGGGGAGTTTAAGTGGAAATGAATGAATAAAGCAGTAATATTGGTCATACAAAAAATTAACTGGACAGTTCCTTTGATTTCAGGCTGGTCACTTTAGATTAAGAACCCCACATACATATTTTTTATGACTGAAAAATTCAGTTTTAATACAATTTTCATCATTTTTATAGTTTTATATTTTAATTTCTATTTGCCCAGTCATCTTTATGCTGTTCAGATAAAAACATCAGAAACATAAGGCTACATTTCGCCCCCAACCCCTTCCGAGAACAAGACTCTTCTACTGTGAACCATTGACAGCATAAACCCAAGCTAAACATCAGTGACAGATATGGTGTTTGAAAGATTGTTGATTAAAATAAAATGCATGTGCTCATGGTTATGAGTATGTCACAGCATAACAGGATTGAACAGAAAATGCTGCAAAAAAAAAAATCTGAAATTGCATAAAGTAGTCAATTTCAGTGAAAGTTAAATTAAGCTAAATTGCTTATTCCATATATATTGTAGACATGAAACCAAAATGTATGTTTTATTTTAAGTTATTTTCTATTACATAAACAGTAACTCCAAAGTCATTCAAAATAAAACATTTTTGTTTAAATTTGACCCTACCTAAAATCAAATAATGTGACTAAAAAAAATATTGTTGGGTTAACTTAAAAAAATGAAGTAACCTGGTTGCCTTAAAATTTAAAGTTGATTGAACTGGGAAAAGTGAGTTAATACAATGAAGGAGATTGATTTAATCAGAAACTCAAAATAATAAATTGTCTGAACTGAATAATTTATTTATTTATTATTAAGTTGATTTGACAAAAGAAAAAATGTTGTGATAACAAATCATGAAAATACTTTTTTTTTTTTACAGTGTAATGGTATCATCAGTAATTGGAGTGGTTGGTGATTGATTTGCCAAAAAGAAGTGGAATTGTAGTCAGTGCTGTCGTATGTCAAAGTATTTTACTATCCATTATTGTTTATTATGGTTTTAACCTTCTTTAGTATGCATAAGGCTGCTTCTGAAGCTCATTAGATAGTGTGATGGACTGTCATTCTACACATCTGTACATTCAAGCATGACACCTGGCCATTGAGCCAAGCTGCCTGACAGCAGATGGATTTTACCAGCTGATATAATCAGATGAGCAGCAGCGCTTGATGATTCACATTAATGTTCAGAGTTCAGCTGAGGTTTGTCAGACTGAGTCATCTTCGGGAGTGCTACATTGTCCGAGGAAGCCAATAAGTAGTTTTGCAAGCATAGGCCTCGCTCGCTCACTGAAAATACATTATGTTTGTTCATTTATAGACGGATTGAACATAACAGATGATGTGTTTGTTAATGGGTTTAAATCTGGTGTGTTATATAATTTACTCTGTCATGAGAATTACCCTGATTATAGAATGTTAGAGTTTAAAGCCATGAATCAACCCAGACAGCAACATAGTGTCGGCCCACATCTGGTACTCATAGAATCCACATGTGCCAGATGTGGACCGGATCTGGGCCGACACTATGTTGCCGTCTGGGAAGACAAGCTGAGATGAATCACAACACTATACAACAACTTTGAGTTGCAACAAAATATTTAATTTTTTCTTTTTTTTTACTGCAAAATATGCAAATATATACAAACATTTAGTATTTTGGGAGCGTAGGGATTGACTCAATTACGGCATTCGCAGTGCTTCATGGGAGTGGGCGGAGCTAACAAGATCTTTTGCTGCGTGTGTCGCTTTATTTTGGCTCTGCTTAATGTAATTTTCTGTACAGCATCATGGGTAATGTAGTTTTTCATCAGTAATTCCGCTGTCTAGCACGATTATTTTAAGCTGAATAAGCTGAAATAATGTGAGCCGAGGTCTTTAGCCGAAGCAAATACAATGGATTAACAACCTCGTAGCTCTCAGTAGGTCTGTCTTTAAAGGTTTAACTTTATACTATTAAAAATAAATATCATGGAGGAATTTTTTTACTTCCGGTGTGGTGAAGTGCTGAGTCCTGCAAAGTGATGAGTCCCAGCTTAGGACCCCAGTATAGTATGCCTAATCTAAAGCTGTTCTCGTGATTCTTAATGTAATCAATCAAACTTTAATTCATGTAATAATCTTTTATTTTTATCCTGATTATGTAGTTAAAGTGAAAAAAATAGCATTTTAGGTATGGTTTGTGACTTTGTTAATTGTTATTAAGCAATAAGGTATAATTAAATATATATATATATATATATATATATATATATATATATATATATATATATATATATATATATATTAATTACAAGCTTGTCATAGTTAATTGTTAAACAGAATTATGCTTGTATCATATTTGTTATCAAAGTTTTTACAAAATTACAATAGTATAGTAAAAGTAAAAACATTAAACGTACCATTTAGTTCATAGTTAGGGATATGTGCGCAGAATTCTGACTTTAATGTGTTTTACAGGTGATGGACAGGTGGACTTTGATGAGTTCATGACGATACTCGGACCTAAGCTCCTGTCTTCAGAAACACGGGAAGGCTTCCTTGGAAACACAATAGACAGCATATTCTGGCAGGTAAGAAGCTGTGGAGGACAATTTACTGGTAGTTGTGCAGGACTAAGCTTCAAAGAGTCTGAAAATTGCAATGTTACATAAGACGTTTTATTTGTATGACACTTGTTATTCTGTCAGGCTGAATAACAAGAATGGGAAACATCATTGAGTGTCTGAATGGTGGGTTATGTAGGAGTGCATTGTGTGGATAATGTTGCATTAGTGAGATTTATGTGTTCAGGTTTGTATTCAAGATTCAGCTGATTAGAGGTGAGTGATAGCAGTGTTTGGCATGGCCATGATCTGGCTGAGTTGATAGGAGTGCTTTAGGAGTGCTGTGTGATGAAGATGAAGATGAAGCAGAGCCCATGCCAGCTATACTTGGTTAAGACAAGTGCTTGCGACCTTGGCTGACATCTCTGAAGAGTTTGACAGCTGAATGTTCACAGAGGCCAAGTCACTCACTCTTTGAATGATGTAATAGGCATTAACCCTAACCCTGAATTTTTAAAAGCTGTTATAAATGTCTGCGTGGAGATGCCAGGCATCTTTTGGGTATATTTTCAGAAACATTAAATAGCAATGAGCACTTCCATAGCATCACAAGTTTGCCATTATACATTAAATGATATTACCTATTAAAAATGCTTCTGATTCAGTGAGTTGGCATGATCACATTCACCACCCTTCAAAGTTTGGCATCCTTACGATTTTTTTTTTCTGTAAGAAGTCTCTTTTGCTCACCAAGGCTGCATTTATTTAACCGTAACTATTTTTATAGTTAATTCTAATTATTTATTTTTTTTAAACGTGAATGTATTTATTCCGATTCCCGATGCAAAGCTGGATTTTCAGCATCGTATCTTCAGTCTTCATTGTCACATGACTATGCTAGCTGTATTTACTTAAATATAATTGCATATCTTAGAACATTAGTCAACTGATCAGAATCAAGCATGCAACAGCCTCATAGTATAAATCGGAGATACTCTAAATAGCCACTTTGTTGGATCAAGGATACAGTTATTATAGGGATCAGTATATGAAATATTTCTGTACTGACATTTTAGTTCTTTTAAAATACTTTGAGGACATGAAATCCAAAGGTGATTAAGTAAAATCAAAAGGAATCTAGCTACTTTCTTATTGTATATACAGTGCATGATTCCCTGTTGGCCTGTTAACACATGCTCAGTGTGATGGAACCTTTCCCTGCCGATTTAGGTGATAAATGTCCTTCTGTTGTTTGGTTTGATCTTGCAGTGTTATCTGTCTAAATTAATCTAGTCCCAAGAGTGGCTCATTCCCGCTGTGAGGGGAAAGAATCATTGAGACTCCCCATCCATCATCTGTGTGTGTGAAATAGTCGGAATCAACCTTCCTGTTATGAAGGACGTTTTCCCTGTTATATATCCAGTTCCAGCCAATGCTGGTGGCGTGAGAGTGACATCCCGAGGGACTTCACTATTCCTGGTGTATGTCACTAGAGGACGGGACAGTTGTCCCGCAGCAGGGCTCCTCAAATGGTTTTTCTTTAGGACCAACATTTTACATTGGACATGCAGTGACTAAATGTATGGGAAGTGTTTTTTCTATATATTCTGGATAAACTACTATTCAAAAGTTTGGGCTCAAAAAAAGGAATTAATACTTTTATTCAACAATGATGTTTTAAATTGATCAAAAGTGGACCTAGATATTTATGATAGAAATGATATACATTTTAAATAAGTGCTGTTCTTTTGAACTTTCCATTCATCAACAAATCCTGAAAAATGGTTTCCACAAAAATGTTAAAGAAAAAAATCTGTCATTACTTACCCTCATGTCATTTCAAACCCGTAAGACTTTCGTTCACCTTCAGAACACAAATGAAGATCTTTTTGATGAAATCTGAGAGCTTTCTGTCTCACAATTTACAGCTACATGTACACAACCACCACTTCAACGCTTCAAAACATTCATAAAGAGATTGTAAAACTAATCCATAGGCTACAGACGTGCTCAGAAATAATGGTACCCCTTGTAAATAAGATCAAAACTGGCTGTAAAAAATAAATCTGCATTGTTTATCTTTTTGATCTTTCATTCAAAAAAAAAAAAAATCAAAAAATCTAACCTTAAATTAAAGTAAAACAATTGAAAGTGGGGGGAAATCATAATTATGAAATAAATATGTTTTTTCTCCAAAACATTTATTTAGCCATCTTAACTTTTCATGATGATTAGCTGCCTGAATTTGTTATTCACCCTTTTAGAACTGACTTATAGTGCGTTTTTGGGCCTTGACCCACTGGTTGAGATCCACCTCTGTTGGGATGATCTAAATATACTGTTCTGAGAATCCGGAGCTCTTCCTGCGGCTCTTCCTGCGGTTATTTTGGAGCATTCTGTTGCTGTCAGTGCTTTAATTATATTTTATGAATCATTCCCCAGACTTCATAGACGACTCTGCTCTAAAGTATTTATTTTCTGCCGCACTGCTGCGTCAGGCTTATTTCATCAATGCTACATCACTTCAGCGTTCTCGTGCAGTCAGTGGCTTTTTTCAGTTAAACCTGGGTTATACTTGTCTCGTATTTAGCAGCTTAAAATAATATCGGTCCTACAGCTTTTGTGCCTGAAGTACTTTATTTTATTGTATGAATTTTTATGTTTGTAATGTACTTTCTGATGTCCTTTTTATTGGGTACAAAATGTCAGTGTGTCGGTGAAAAGAGGTTCTTAAAATATATGCAGTACATATAAAATTTAAATATGTGTATATACTGTATATACAGTACACAATAGATAGATACAATTTTAAGAAATGGTAAATTTCATTTTATAATATACATACATACACGGAAAGTTACAACTTTCTCATTCTCTATTGCACAGTGAGGATATTCTGAAGATTATCTCCATAAGATTTGACAACTTTGCTCTAAGCAGACTCTTTTTACTTAAAACACTGCATTGAACAATAATCAGACTTGGACAATTTCCTCAGCTAATGGCCGTTTCAGGCCACAGCTAAAAGCATCTAAAAAGGCAAAATGGCATTTAATGATATGACTATTATTAAACTGATTGAGAGAGTAGCAAAAACATTTGGAGAGTAAAAGAGTCAAACACTTTTGTAGTAAGCGCCTACATGCTGCCCTTCATCCAAATGTCCAACGTCTCCATCCAAATGTTGCAATTTGCATTTGACAGGAATAGTTCATCTAAAAATGGAGATTTTGTCTTCATTTACTCACCCTGGTTTACTCACCCGCAAAGCTTCTGTTCATTGTTTACAGTTTTGGCCGAGATAAACCCATGTATGGCATACTAATAATAGCCAATGAACAATAAACGTTATGAGTTAAGAAAATATATTTTTATTTTTAACTTCTAACATACTGTAGGCCTACTTCCGACCTTTAAAGCCAAACCCCCTCTGTTTTTATGTTCTCTGTACGTACCTCTCTTTTCGACGGCATAAGAAACCTTTGCTTTGGAAGCATGAATGCAGACTCTGCTGTGTGACACAGCTTGAAGCCTCAGAAGTTGAGGACATCTATCGGGACGAGAGGCTAAACTCAAACCCGTTATTATCCCCCACAGATCTGAGAGGATGAAACCGATAAACCGGCAAAGTCCAAAAAACTGAAATGTTCAAATCAAGCCGAGATTAGCGAATTAATGCCCATGTCTGGCTTTTAATTACCACCGTGTGTCATATTTGTTAATCTGCCTCGGGGCGGGAGACCACACTGCGTCTTGCTAATGAGACGAGGATTTTGTTTAAGATATGCCGAAGGATAATGATGGATCGACGTCGTGAGCACTCAATGAGAAATGATGAGAAAATTAGAAGCATGAAAAAATCTGTTCGAATCATAAATAGCCTACACAATTGCACAGTGTGTCACAACTAATGTCCCGTCTCAAAGACTGAGGCGTTCAATTCCCGTTTACACAGACAGCACTCCAACTGCAATCTTCAAAGGCGATCATCTTATATCTAGGGCTGTCGAAAATGCTGTTAAATGGAAGCCAATGATAGACTTATGCTGAATAAAATTAAAATAAAATAAAACTATACTTTGACCATTTTTGTCAATTCAGTGATTTGGTCATGTCTGAATTATTTTGATTAAAATACAAGTGCTTGACAGCCCTACTTATATGATTTATTCATTATTTAAAAAAAAACGTTTTTATTATTAATATGAATATTTTACATGTATTTGATGTTTTATTTTATTTATTATTTTCCTGAACTGCGAGACAAAATTTATTCACAATATATAATGCTTTATTATCAAATGCAGACAACACAAATTAAATGCAAATGCAGAGATCTGAGCCGGATGCAACTGATATGCGCTCAGAGGTCTTTGAGTGTTTCTGGGAAGCATAACCAATTTTTTTGAGGGCTAAACCCCTGCCAAGCGTCCACGTTGAATTATGCCTGTTTTATTATTGCTATAATAATCAGAAAATGTAAATAATCTTATTGTTTATGCATGAGGTGCTTTCTGAATCCTAATCCATTCTGAAATATTATAATAAATGATCTATAGCTGTAACCGCAGACACTTTGATTTAGTAGATGACATTTTTTGTAAATGAAAGGAAAAAAAGGGTTTCACATAAGAAAAATAGCTTATTATAGAGCTGTTTTTTTTTTCCGTCAGTCTTTCGTCAGAAGTAGAGTATGCATTTGATTTAGATTTGTTGATCCTATTAAATATTAAGGAGATTTATCTTGCTCAATATTTGTGAGTTAGATTTTGGCAACAGCTTTGAAAAGCAGTCTAGACAGGCCAGTTGGTTGTTGGCATTTAGAGCTTTTTTTTTTTTTTTTTACTTTGGTTTCAAAGTCAAGTAGTGAATCATTGATGAATGACACAAAGTTGCAAAAACTGTTGAAATATTCATTCTATATTATTATCTACTTTCACATTATGAGACTCTTAAAGGAGTAGTTCACTTTTAAATAAAACTTTTGCTGATAAATTACTCACCCCCGCCCCATGTTATCCAAAATATCCATGTCATTCTTTCTTCAGTCGAAAAGAAATTAAGGTTTTTGATGAAAACATCCAGGATTTTTCTCCATATAATGGACTTCAGTGGGAACCAAAACAGTTCAAGGTCCAAAAGACAGTTTCAGTGCTGTTCAAAGGGCTTTAAATTATTCCAGAGGATGAATAAGGGTCTTATCAAGTGAAACAATCGCTTATTTAAAAAAAAAAAGTTTTATAAGCTCAAATGCTCTGTTCTGCGTTCGTGACTCTCCTGTTCGAACTTGTTTATCAAAATGAACGAAACTTTTTTCGTGACATTTGGTTCATTCAACGAACGAAATGAACGAATTTACTTGGGAAAAGATTTGTACATTTTGTTCATTGTCTTTAAACGCCTCGGATATGAAGTTATTCACTGTCATAGTGACGCCAAAATGAATGGGATTCAATGGAATGGTAACAGCAGGTGAAGGCTTGTTAGCCAATGGCGGCCCCGGGGAGAGGCTGGTGGATTACCCCCTTGGCGTTTTCTGAGAAATGCTTTTGAAAGTGGATTGGACTGAGCGCCACAACACACTTGTAGCCAATCAGCAGTAGGGGGCGTGGCCATCCATGATGGGGGAGGAGACAGAGTGAGCAAAAGGGAGAATTGAAGGAAGACTGTAGAAAGAGAGATGGCTGAGAGACATTACAAAAGAGAAAAGCTCAGAGGAATATCACTGGAAAAAGAAATGTTATGATCATAGCGCCCACATTAATATTAGAAAAGCTTTTCAGAGCTAGAGCGACTGAAACGGGAATGCCTGAAAACCGATGCAGAGGTTGCGTTGTTTCTGCTCCATACTTAAGTGACAAGTGACATACTCCACTTTTTTTGGAAATGGGCTCATTTTACCACTCCCCCAGAGTTAAACATTTGAGTTTTACCATTTTCGAATGTATTCAGCCGATTTTTTGATATTTAGAAGAATGTCAGTAACCAGACAGTTTCTGGTCTCATTGAAGTCAATGAGACCAGAAACTGTCTGGTTACTGATATTCTTCTAAATATCAAAAAAATAAAATAAATAAAAATCGTCTGAATACATCCGAAAACGGTAAAACTCAAATGTTTAACTCTGGGGGAGTGGTAAAATGAGCCCATTTCCAAAAATTAGTGGAGTATCCCTTTAACAAACAGTAACATTATTTGGGGCAGTCACGGCCGGATGGTTAAAGCGTCAGACTTGTGAAACGAAGGTTGTGGGTTTGATTCTCAATACCAAAAAGTGCTCTTTTCCACCCTCAATACCCAAGACTGAGGTGCCCTTGAACAATGCACCTAATCAGCATTCACTCCCTGTGTGTGTGAGTGTGTCTCAACGGTTTGCAGTGTGTGTTCACATACTCGCTGCTCCTAATATGTGTGCACTAATTTGAATGGGTTAAATGCAGAGGACATGTTCCTAGTATACCATGCTTGGCCTTCACTGTCACTTTATTCTTTGCTGTTCAGTGCATGAACTTATACATGAGATTGTCGTGTAGGTGGAATGAATTATGAGAATCTGTGGAATAAAGTATGAGAGGAGATGCAGCAGGTGGTAGGTGATTACAGTCACCATTTTTAACTCGAGACTTATGACACACTTACCTTTCAGTCACAACTAATTGACTGAATGTGCTCGCCTTAGTGTAATGTGCCTGTGTTTATTACGGACAGCTGTTATCACAAATGATTATGAAATGCTGAAAGGTTGGCTATCAATAACCTCAAATGAGTCCTGCCGTATGAGTGCCATTTCATGTGCGCTTGGTTTATTGGCGAATGTTATAAACCTGTCTGTCATGTTACCATGGTTTCGGCTCAGTGGGAAAGGTTGTCCTTGAAGGAATGTGATAAATATAAGAGTTTCCAGGCTTGACTAAGGCTGAGATGACTATCGGCTCTAAAGGCTGTTTCTTACACAAGGATATACACTTCCGGGGGCGCGGCTCTGTTGCTGACCCTGTGCTCACCACATGTGGTTTTGTTTGTTTGTTGGAGTTTTAAAGTTTGTTTCTGTTTCTTTTTGGACATTTCTTACTGTTTGAAGTGGATTAAGCTTGCTGGTTACGTTAACCCACCCCGTATCTTGTCATGAACTTCAAATTAGAATGGATACTGACACTGTTCTGCTGCACGGCATTTGTGCCTGGGATCTGCTGGACGGATCGGCAAGGAGTACTCATCTACACACGTGAGGATTTGTTGTCTCTACGCTTTGCTGGAGAGCCCTCATCCGTAATTTTACCAGAGAACTGTTGCGCAATCAGATGGCCGGAAAGGCTGAAGAAAGTGAGGAAAAAACGGGGTTCAAGAGGAGGTGTGAGACATCGACTTTCGAAACGCCGGAACAGGTTTCCCCTCCCCGCTATAACCTTTTCAAACGTGCGTTCGGTAAGCAACAAATTAGATGAACTTATGCTGAGAGCTGATCACGACCGCGAGTTCAGACAGAGCAATCTTGTCTGCCTCACAGAGACATGGCTTAAAAATCACCATCCAACCCCGTATTTAAGGGGATACACAACAATAAGAGCAGATAGAGACGAGCGTTGCTCATTTAAGTCCATCGGTGGCGGTATGTGTGTGTTTGTTGATAACAGCTGGGCCACACAGTACACTGTACGGGAGGAAGTGTGTACGCCGGACTTTGAGATTTTAACGGTGTCTTTTAGACCATTTTATCTCCCGCGGGAATTTGGCCAGATTACGGTCATATTCACGTATGTTCCTGGGCCTAATTTCACGTCAGCAGGGGAGAGAATAGCTAAAAGCTATAATGACGCTCTCTCTCGTTCTACAGACCAACCTGTTTTAATTCTTGGAGATTTTAATTCATGTGATTTACTGGAATATTTGCCTACTCTTCAGCAGTATGTGGAATGCCCCACCCGTCTAAACCGGACTATTGATCGCTGCTATGGTAATATTCCTGACGCCTACAAGGCAGTTTGCAGACCCCCCCTTGGGAAATCTGACCATAATGTAATCCATCTTCAACCCAAATATAAGACTGTAGTGAAGAGGACAAATCCTATTACTAAGCAAATACAGGTATGGTCGGATAGGAGCAAAGAGCAACTAAAGGACTGCCTTGAAGAAACCAATTGGGACATTTTCTTTCAGTCTTGTCATGATGCTGATGAGCTTACAGATACCATTACGTCTTATATTAAGTTTTGCGAAGACACTGTGTCTGAAATGAAAACTGTTAAAATCTTTCAAAATAACAAGCCTTGGGTATCGAAGAAGCTGAAAAGCTGTCTTAACGAAAAGAAGGCTATTTTTTGTTCTGGTAATACAGATCTATTATGTGAGAAAAGGAAACAGTTAAGGGCAGAGATTCTTAAAGCAAAAATTGATTATAAAAATAAGATAGAGGGAAAATTCTTAACTGGTGATATAAGACAGGCCTGGGAGGGGTTAAATAGATTAACGGGCAGGCCAAATAAAAAGGATGATAATTCTGTAAGTAAAAGTTTTATTAATGAACTAAACATTTTTTATGGTAGATTTGATACTGTGGAAGGCGAGGCTGAATGTGATGAGATATGTAATAATCTCCCTGCAGAAACATCAATAATCATCACTGAGGCTGATGTTATGACAAGCCTTTGTAAACTAAGACCTAATAAGACCACTGGCCCAGATGGGTTAAAAGCACGCCTTCTTAAAGATTGTGCTTTTCAATTAAAAGGAGTCTTTGCAAGGTTATTCCAATTACTTTTGGACACAGGTAAAGTGCCAAAATTATGGAAATACTCAATAATTAGGCCTGTGGCAAAAAAGCCTAGAGCGAGCAAGCCAAATGACTTCCGGCCCATCGCAATAACTTCTATACTGTGCAAAACTTTGGAGCGTATTTTAGCTAACCATCTTACCTCGACTGTCGCCTCTAGGTTAGATTCGCACCAGTTTGCGTATAAGAGTAACAGAGGTACAGACGATGCTGTACTGACACTGCTTAATACAGTTACAAAACATCTTATGCATCCTAAAGCATACGCCAGGGTTTTATTCGTGGATTTTAGCTCGGCTTTTAATTCAATGAAGATCCATATTCTCCTAACAAGATTGGTTGATCTGGATGTTAATTCAGGTTTAGTCCGCTGGATTAGAAATTTTCTCTCTTGCCGTACACAGAGGGTCTGTGCTCAAGGCACTGTGTCTGATATGCTAACTTTAAGCACTGGATGCCCACAAGGCTGTGTTCTTTCCCCTGTGCTCTTCTCTCTCTTTACTAATGAGTTTACGATTAAAGAAGAACATTTTAGACTTTTTAAATACGCTGATGATATGGCCTTAGTGGGCCTATTGGACAAAACTAACTTGTCATTGGATGCTGCTTATCTAGCTCACATTAAGGCCATGGAGAATTGGTGTCATCTTAGCCAATTAGTAATCAACGTGGCAAAGACAAAGGAACTGATTATCTGCCAAAAACTAGACATGTCAATCCAGCCAATTTCCCTTGTGGGTCAACAAGTTGAAATTGTTGAGAAATTTAAATATCTAGGCTCAATCCTTGATTCACACATGAACTTTGCTGATAATTCAGATTACCTTTTTAAAAAGTGTTCGCAACGTTTATTTCTTCTTAGACAACTTGGAGGTCTTGGAGTTAGTCAGCACATTTTAGAACTTGTGTACAAATCCATGGTAGAGAGTGTACTAAGTTTTCATATCACAGCTTGGTATGATCATTTAAATTGCAGATCTAGGAACAAACTTGCCAGAATTGTGACAATTGCAAGTAGAATAGTCGGCAGACAACAGAGGCCACTAATACAGCTCTATGCTGAAAGAGTAAAGAAGAAGGCGAAGTCTATTCTTGCAGATAGGTCTCACCCTCTTTTTAATCAATTTGAGCCCATGAAATCAGGCAGACGCTACAGAACCCCTCTTGCAAACAAAAATATGTTTAAGAGATCTTTTATTCCAAATGCTGTTAAAATTCTCAACTCGACAAGCAAGTGAATATCCAAATGACAATAGTGGGAAATGTGAACTGTGATCTGTATGTTTTTAAGATTGTGTCTTTTATGATTTATGTTTTTGTATATTTATTACTGGTGAGCCAAAGACAATTTTCCACCCCGGTGGACAATAAAGATATTATTATTATTATTATTATTCTTCACCTCACTGATGTGACATGACGTCAGAAGATGCATTGTGGTGCTTTCAAAAGTGTGATCTGGGAGGATAGGTGGGATTTCTTCACTATCAGTGTTACATTTCTCCCTCAGGCAACCTTTTTTGGACACTTTTGGAGTTTTAGGTCACATTTAAAGTTGGCATGAAACAAGTTGCGATTGTCTTTTCATCCCTATTGCGACACAAACAGCTCCTCGAACAAGAAATAATGTAGAGCTGGACTTGATTTTCTTCATTGGGAAATGATTGGATCATTGGCTGGTTTGCTATTGGTTGATCTCATATGAGTGACAGGTTCTTCCGCCCTCTCGCCAGTGAACGCATCATCAGAGAAGAGATGTCAGTGTAAGAGGGAGAAGTTACAAAGGCACTTGATTTTTTACAAAATAATAATATGCGCAGATCGATCCTTTATAATACATACAGCAATATTCCATGACATTTTTTTTTATTTTGATTTCATGATGTCTTTAACCCTTAAAGGCTCCCTGAAACCAAAATTTAAGTTTTTTAGCTTTCAGTATGAAAATGTAAGTCTTAAGGTTATGAATACGCTGGTGTGTTCAAAAACAACGACAAAATTTGCATTTAGGAGATATAACCATTCAAAACTTAGTCTCTCACTTCTGCTAAAATGGATCATGGATTTTTATGACATCACCACGGACTTCAAATTCTCATCACCTCTTCTGTCCAATCAAATGCTTGAATGTTCAATGTTCAATGTTCAATCAAATTTCTAGAATCTAAAGTGCTCCGCCCCCTATAAATACCATCTGGCCAAAGCGACCGGCGTTGACACGTCACAGAGAAATATGTGTGTGTCCAGTTGCTCAAACGCTCAAGTGTTATTCCGTTTTCCAACTGTATGTTAAGAATGAACTGACTAGAATTTATTCTATAGAATTTATTATTAATTATTTATTATGTATTCACACTTCTACTATCTTCAGTCATTTTTACATATTTTGGGTCTTTAGCGACCTGGATCCATACCTAACACGAATGGATCTCTACCTGTTGCGATAATATAAAAACATACCCAATATTAGGGTAACAATAGCAGAAGAATAAAATAAACCATTTGTTACCTTTTGGAGCCTTTTGGTAGGGTTCAGTTTGAGCAGATGTTTTATCTGATGAGCAATATTTTGATTTGATAGCTTCTTCGCTAGATCCACCATCAAGTGACAGTGACCCTAATGTTTGATTGTGTTCAGTACTTGCTCTGTAGTAAATAGCTGAGCCATTTGAAGGTTTGCTGATGATACTTACTACTCTTTTGTTTTCTGCCTGCGGTAACTTTGTGTGAAACGTCACTTATTCATAGTGTTTAAGACATTGCCACCTAGTGGAATAAAGGTTAATTGCACTTATGAAAAATGATTAAGACAATTTCCATAAATCTTTTGAATGAATATATCAAATTTGATGGCAGCTACTAATGTACTTGTCCCTATTTAGTGCATTTTGCTTCTCTTGTCCCATCTAAAAATGCTGATCTTTTTGTACTGGAGTTGGAAGCGTGTGAACTTTAATTTGCCAATGTAATTGTTTCGTACTCCTCTTGTAAAATTAAGGTCACAGGCCATCAGTTGCAGTCGAGCACAACACTTCTGCAACACTCTGCTCATAAAAATGTCCTATTGACCTGCTGTTCTGCTGCTTCATTATAACTCCAGAGATTTTAAAGGCCCTTTGAATGTTTTTCATAAAAGAACACCCTTTAATTTTTCATGATTTTTTCTAATGTGTGTTAACTCTTTGTTTTAGTTTTAGGATTTTTTTAGTTTTTTTTTATTTGTTATTTGTTCCCTTGACCAATCGAAGGAAATGAATAATGCACAAAGCACATTGATTTGTTTAGGTAGTGATTGGAGAACTCTTCTGGGTGTTTTGAGCCCACTCTTTTCACTGCAGGCTACAGGAAACAGGTATTCGTTAGAACTTTATTATGATGAATTATAGTTTCAACACAGTAATTGTAAATGTAAAGTATTCAATGGGGTATATAGCAGATTTTCAAGGAATATGCTCTATCTGAGCCACTTAAACCTTATTCATTAAAGCTTAATGATTTACCGTGTGTCATGAAAATTAATAAGGTGCCTAATAGTCATTGTGAGAGTTAGGTTATAAGAGGCTGTCGACCTGAAGTTGAACAGAATTGATCAAATACAGATTTATTTATTTATTTATTTATTGCTACTGTTAACCTTTCATAATGATATCACTTCCTGGAGGATGATTAAATTGATGATTTTGTTAGTTAACTGAATTTTAGAAAAGACTGGCACAATTCTGGAAGTATTATTGAGGACACTGGAAAAACCCATGAATTATACTAAAATGAAAAATTATATTACCAAGAGAGCATTTAGTTTGAAATATTTGATAAGAGCTGAGATTCTCAAAACATTTTCTCTGAGCTAAAATATTAATTTGAAGTATCCCCTGAAATTTTTAAAATATATATATTTATCTAATTTAAAATAATATATTTAAATAATTTATCAGTGTTGCATTTTCATCGTTCTCTGATGTCAGTTATTGGTCACATGATGATATGCTGGTAAACAAATAAAATATTTTTCTGTTTTTTATTTGGATTGTTTAAATATTGAAGTATTTATTTTAATTTAGCTTTTTATGATTTAATTAATTATTAGCTTTTCGTTCACAAAAGTCTTACAAACCCTGGTTTGGAAAAATGTAAAATATACTATATTTAAAATATTAAAAAAATATATATTTTGTCATTTTCAGTGCATGCCACATGGCAAAAAATTACATTCACTTAAACCAAAGTTTTGAAATGATTCAGAACTGCTATTTTTTCCTATTTTTACCTAAGTGTGATATTGTGATGAGAAAACGAATGGTTACACTGGTTAAAACAGCTGATTTCTTTGGATTTAAACATTATTGGAAACATTTAATGTAAGTACACAAGTCAACAAAATATGAATCATCGTTTTAGTGGTTTTTGGATATTTGAATCTAAAAATCGTACATATTTTGCCTTTAAATGGAAAAGTTCTTTGTGCTTTGTGTATGCCTGTAGCTTTCAGCCCTCATTCAGACCCATACTTGGCTGTTAAGCGCTGACTTTGATAACAGTTAAGTGTAGCTTACAGAAAGACTGAGTTTGACCCCGCCATCAAGTAAAAGAAAAGAAAAAAAGATTACCGTAGTCTGAGTGCTGCATTATACACTACGAAATACTTAGAGATAACTGCCTCTTGTACTATATTTGCTTTCGGCTAACTAAACAAACCCTTAAAAGGTCTGTTCCACCGGTGAATCGCTATGAACAAAGGCAGCAAACTCAAAGATGGAGCTTTTATACCTTCATGATGCTCAACATCATCTTCATGTTGTGACAGTCTTTAAGAACAACATAAGCTGTGACAGTAAAGCAAGACAGCGTACCTACATCAAGATACTGGTGCCTCTTCCTCTATTCTTGGGACTAAATGTTTTTATTTAAAAGGATATTTCCACATATTAGTAAACCATACAAAAGTTTTTTTAAGTCAGTACGATTACAATATAAAAGAGCTGTTTACTATTTGAATATTCAGCATCGCTCCTCCAGTCTTCAGTGTCACATGATCCGTCGGAATAGCATTTCATTTAAATAGAATTTTTTTTTATAACAATGTAAAAACTATTACAGTCTCTTTTGATCAATTTAATGTGTCCTTGCTGAATAAAAGCCTGTTCATACCGAGGACAATAACTATAATGATGATAACGATAAAGATATAGTCCTAAAAATCGTTTGAATAAAAGAATACCAGAGTCCTCACCACAAATAAAATTTAATAAAAATGGAAGAAAGAAATGAGATTGCTTTCAGAAAGATTCTTTCCAGCTGATGAATGATGAAAACACTGACAGCCAATCAGAACCCACTGCTTTGAAGAGCTCAAGCATTTAAAGTGGCAGATGACAAAATTACAGCGTGGGCTTAGAATAAACAGGAAGATATCTTATATAGTAAACTATGTTATTGTTCTTGGCATTAAAAGTATTTATTTTATTTTAAAAACAACTCAACATTTGGAACCTGTTTTTATTTCAATAATGACATATTAAACAGGGTCCATTCTTTCTTGTTTCTTTAGTAATAATGCAGGTTTGCTCTGTAAGAGAATTGAGGTTATACAAGTTTGAAACATGACAATGGCCTCCAGTGACTCATGCGGCAAGACGTAAAATGGAAAGGTCTTAGGAATAATCTTGTGTCGAATGCACATATGAATGTAAAATGTCAGCTGTGACAAGCTTTTAGTCTTTCAGCTCTGCATGAGATGATGTAACGCACATGCTGCAATATATAAAAAAATTATATCATTTGCATAATTTCGGAAGCTGATTATAGTGGCTTTGAAAGTGGAGTGAATGGTTCTATTCTTCTTTCTCAATGGTGTCAAATGAGAAGAAGTGACCTGGAATCAAAGCCAGTTCTTTTTGAACTGCAACATAAGGTCCTTGCACACCGAGTCCGAAATTCGCGTCCGAAATTTTCGCGCGTTAAAAAATAAATTCGACCTCATGTTATGTCCATGACGCTTGCACACTGCCTCCGAAACTTTCGTCTGTCATGAAAAAAATCGAATTGGGTTAGATTTTTTGTTTTTCGCATCTGTAGCAAGCAGTTTTAATGGTGGTTGAATGGTGTTCTGACAATTCAGATCCACCGAATCACGAATACGAAAAAACGCATACGAAAATTTCTGACTCAGTGTGCAATGGCCTTAAAGCTACACTGTGTGATTTTTACCCCCATCTAGTGGTGAAAAGGTATATGACCATCCAGTGAATATTGGTTTATGTTCCTTTCAATTCCGATTTCGTTTTAACTCCTACGGTGGCCAGTGTAGTCCAAGATTAGCATGGCCTCCAGTTCGACCTCGTCCATGAGTGTTAACTCAAACGTAAATGCGAAAGGCGAAGCTTGAATTAACGGGTATGTCCCTCTTTGGCTAATGTACTTTCAAGATGGAGGGGCAACATGGCGACCGACATTAGGACCCCTTACCTGTATGTGTTTTCAATGGCATATTATACACTCAGGTGAATACTTACTTGAACGAAGTAAATGTACATTAATGAGCACATGTATTTTTGAAAGAACTAAGTGTTTTTAGCTAAGAATAAACTAAAAGAGTTACACAGTGTAGCTTTAAGAACATAGTAACGTCCCAGTAAATATGTGATTTTACTATGCAAGTATTGTTTGGCTCAATCCATGATGCTTTATTGAGGATTGTGTGATGGGCTTGTCATAGTGCTTTTTGTATTGCAAAATTGACAACCGCCATTGTTCATCTGTCTTTCTCTGGAAGCCTAAGAAGGAAGAGATAAGGAATAATCCATGCTACATATTTTAAAGAGATAGTTCACCTAAATATGAATTTTGTCAACATTCATTCAAATCAATGTTCCAAACCTGTATGACTTGTGAAACACAAAAAATGATAAAGCTGCTTTTTTCTATTCAGTGAGAATGAATGAGCACATTTAAAACTAGTGACTTAAACTGACTTAGACTGAAATTCCTGTCTGATTTTTACAGAAAGCTATTTGAACAATTGGAATAAAGTGTTACAAGCCTTATGGACTACTTTTATGGATCTTTTTTGGATTACAATATCCCCAGTCCCCGTTCATTTTCTCTATAGAAAAGAGCAGCACAGAAACCTGCAAAATTCTTTTGTCTTCCACTGAAGAAAGAAAGTTGTATGGGTTTGGAACGACATGAGGGTAGGTAAATGATCATTGATGATGAGAATTTCTGACAAGTAGGTTCACATTTCAGGGCTGCTAAATGGTACCAGGCATTTTTTTTCCTTTAATGCATTAATTCACCTCAGAAAAGTCTGATTAGTCTTACGGTCTGATGCTAAATGCCATATTGAATATCCGAATAAAACAAACTCCAAAACAATAGAGGCTTTCTATTATCTTCCTTACTCACAGTCTCTCTCTTTCTTTGTTTCTGTGGTGCACTTTTGCTCGCCTAATTGTTTTTTATTTAAAATACGTCCACGTCACCTCTTCAGTATTTTCTTTTTCATTCCTTCGTTCTCTGAAATAGAGGCAAGTGTTGAGAATGGGCTGAGAGCTTTTCCTTCTGCAATCAGCAAACCTCTCCTACCTCTGCCTGTTTCCACAACCCCAGTGCGGCAGCTGTCACTCACATACACAGAGAAAATTACAGCACTGCACCTCTTATACACACAATCAGGTACGCACAAACACAGACCGACACACTGCCTTCCCCAGCAGGACAGAGTGCATGGCGGAAATAATCACAATTTTGATTGGTTATTTTTAGATACAATTATCTCCTTAAGTTGGAGAATGTTCTCATTTGAACATTTCAGTATTCTCTACAAGCTTAACAAAGCCTGGGCATGTTGAGTGCTGGGAATAGTGCGCCAGAGAAGTAAGGAGTTTTTTCATAAACATGGAGCATAATTTGAGTGATTTCATTACCAATGTACTGTATGAATGATGTTCCAGTGGTCCAGAGTTTATGATACTCATTAACTCTTTCCCCACCATTGACGGAAATTTCCTGCTTCACTGTGTTTTCACTGTTAAACAGTAGGGGTGCTATTTCACATCTCCTGAAAGAGTACATAATGACGAAGGCGAAGAAGAAGCAGAAACAAGCGATAGCAATTAGCAAATATAAGCATGTGCATATTTAAAATAACTGGATCATCAACATTAAGCTGCATATAAATCAAAACTGCCTAATGTTACTGAATGAAATGTCCACCCAGGACGAGCTAAAAGACTGTTCACGCTTCGGGGATGTTGAGGGGTTCGACTTCGATCTATTTCACCTATGTTTTGATCATCGTTCTGAATCCAATCTGGATGTAGTGCCAAAAATGTACTACCGTTCAGTAGTTTTGAGTTACTAAGTTTAAAAACAAAACAAATGAGTTATTCTGTTAACAAAGTTGCATTAAAATGATCAAAAGTAACTGTAAAGACATTATAAATGTTACAAAATCTTTCTATTTCAAATAAATGCTGTTTGTTGGAAACTTATATTCATCAAAAAATCCTAAAAAAAAAACCTATCACGGTTTCTTCAAAATATTATGCAGCACAACTGTTTTCAGCATAATAATATAGGCTAATGATAAGATACATGAAAATAATAAGAAATGTTTCTTGAGCAGCATATCAGTATGATACCTGAAGACAGGAATAACTTATATTTTAAATAAAGTAAAATTGTTGATAATGTTGATCAAATAATGCCACTTGGTGAGCATGGGAGTCTTTTTTTCAACAAAAAAAGTCATATTTGAAATTACATGAGGGTGAGTAAATGATGAATTTTCATTGGTGGATGAAATATTCCTTTAATATGTGCAACTGATTAACTTTCATGTCATGACAGAACCATAGAATGTGCAATAAATAATAGCCCTGTTCAGGTTATTTAGTTTGTTTATCACATAGTTTATTCTTTTTGAAAAGCTGTTTATGCTTTTCGGCACACAAGAGGTGGACAGCCTGCGAGTGTATATAAATTTGAGCATTGTACTAGTAAAATGTATTGCCACAGGCAGCATGTAGCAGTGTGTGCATATTAAAGCAGTGTGTCAAAGGAACACCGGTGTTTCCGTGGAGCCCGTTTTAATTTCAGATATGGAAATGGGACGATTCTTGGCACTCTGACAAATGCTTCTCTGCTGCTGGAGAGACGTGCTGAGACCTGGATCCATTAGTAATTCTCCACTGAAAGATTCAGTTGGAAAACAAGAGAAGTGACAGTTGCGTGCTGTTTTCATCTGCTCACAGTGTTTGTTTCGTGTCTTTGACACTTTGTGGACTTTTCTGCCTGGTTTATGTAAATGCTGAGGACCTCATTATATGATCCCAGCAAACAAATTTAGGTTCTGGGAACGTTAGTTTTTGGTTCCCAGAACATTCCCAGAACTTTCCCTTATGGTTAAGGGAACGTTCCCGGAACATTCTCCTTACGTTATAAAAATGGAACCTAAAATAACGTTCCTATAACGTTCTTGTTTGGTTCCCAAATAAACAACCTCATGGGACCATTCGGGAATGTTAGGGGAATGTTCTGTGTTTGCTGGGATAATCCTTATTTTTGATTGCAGTTTGTATTTTGAGCAGTTTGAGATCTTTTTTGATACTCAATATGAGACAAATATGTGTTGGAGACTTAGTCACCCAAAAATGAAAATTCTGTCATTATTTACTCACCTTCAAGTTGTTCCAAACCTGTATGAATTTCTTTCTTTTGCTGAACAGAAGAATATATTTTGAAGAATGTGAATAACCAAACAGTTGACGGCAGCCATTGGGATTTTTTTTTTCCATACCATGGAAGTCAGTGGCTACCGTCATCTGTTTGGTTATCATTTTTGGGTGTCCCTATAAGCTCCTCAATTTGTTCTGTATCTAATTGCTATCTAGTAGAAGCAATTATGATGTTAAAGAGATCTCATTTATGATTTTGCTTTTATGTAGGTTGCCATTTTGAAAGCCGTTCTATGGCTCATAACCACTCGAATAGTTGCACAGCACAAAGAAACAGCAGTTTCGAGCCATGATATGCCTTGTAAGTGGCTTTTGTGACAAAGCTTTTCTCCTTCATTATGGTCTCACTGACAGCAGACATTATGAAACTGAATGAGAAGATAATGATTCAATCACTTCATTGTATGGTACTTGTGGGAGGCACTAATATGAACACTATAGAAACTTCCCACCTTCAGCATTTCTCGCCGTTTCAGACAATAATACACTCTAAATATGTTGGGTTGTTTCAAACCAACTTTGGGTCAAATATGGACAAACCCAGCCATTAGGTTAAAATTTTTAACCCAACATTTGGGTTTGTCCATATTTGACCCAAAGTTGGGTTAAAACAACCCAGCATTTTTTAGATTGTACCATAGAAAGGTCACGATCATATGCATTCTGGTCAGCACAGACTCATGGGGCAGCTGCAGAAGACTGGATATCTGACTGGGAAAAGGTCCGATGGCCAAGAAGAAAGCTTGAGGATATTCTTAAAACATTGATTATTACATCTGGACTTTAAATGTGAAGGTTTTGTCATCCTTTTGTCATTACTGACACAAACCATATGTCCAGTCAATTTCCGCACCGTATGCAACAGCAGAACCAGAGCTTTTGGCTAAAGTAGGGATTCTGGGAGAGGTCTTGACAAATGGCTGAACAGTATTGTGGTTAGGGGGGCGTGGTTCTGCGAGGTCTGTAATAGGAGAGAGAGAAAGGAGACGAGCGGAGGTAGGTCAAGTGCAAATGACGAACACCTGTGTCTTGTTGCAGTAATTGGCGTCGAGAGACCGGATATACAGTAAGCCGCTGTGGAGTGCGAGACGAGAGAGAGAGAGAGAGAGAGAGAGAGAGAGAGGACTGAGGACTCGTACGCCTGTCAGTCAGTGGAAAGAGTTATCTAATGTGGAAAGAGAGATAAGAGACCGGTGCATCGCGTTCTCCCACGGCCCTCGAACTCATCCTGCTCGCCCCAAGTGTACACATCGAATGTGGTCACATCATTTTGCTGTCACCCTGCCTGGGGCTTGGTCAGTAACCATCCAACTGTCGAAAACAGGCTCAAAGTATTGGCGCTCTAGTTTTATTTGCACATGGTGTGTCTTTTAGTATATGAGGGCTTTTAGCTTTTACATGTCAATAGGATGTGCTTAATAGAAAGCTAAATAACCAAAGTGATCGCTCCTTTTTCATGGTCTGACTGCTGAGAAATCAATTCTGTTTGCCAAGCAGTTGTTGCAACAACAAGGATGATCTGATCTCTTTCACCCAATGCTAGTAAGGCAGAGTATATTCGAACTGCATGGCAGATTTTAATGCTTTTGTATCTATAGCTTGAAAGTATCTGCTTTCAAGACTTGTTACATCAGATTAAACGGCCCCTCTGCTATAAATATAAGCTTCGTTTCCACTGAAATTACAATTTGTCTCAGGAACTTGTTTTTCTCCCCCAGACCTGTTGCTGTCTGCATTTCCAAAGTACTGTGGAGATTAGGCAAATTAGTCCAGGAATTTATAATGACGTTGACGTCTTGAAATAAAATGCTACATGAACTCAACCAACCAGCAGTTTCCATAATGGCATACATTTTTTTTCTACTACTGAACACAAAAGAAAATTTTTGTCCATATAATGAAAGTCAATTGGATCCATATGTTGTTTTGGAACCCATTGACTTTCAAAGGACAAAAAATTGATTATACAAAAAAAGTCTGAAGGCATCCATGTAGTCATGTGCATTTATGCATTGAGTAACGCCACTTGTCCAAACCAAGAATGGTAAAGCTGAATTTTCTTTATTCCCGTCACCATGTCTCGAAGAAGACAGCCATCATGTGACTTTCATGGAAAAGTGTGTGCGATGCCAGAGCTGAAACATTGACAGTCTCAGTGGGGCAGATAGAAACCAGGTTATAGGCTGGACATAAAGTGTACCGCTCTTCGATAAATGATCAAAAATTCCCTCTAGCTTAAGAATGCGTTCGTCATAATATTTTACTGGAATTCCCTGAAGTGGGACTTGAGGATGTGTGGAAATTAAATGGCTGAGCAGTCAGACAAGGTCACTGTGCTGAGCTGAGTCCAAATGTAGATGGCTCTGGTACGGCTATGAAATAGAGTACAGAAAATTTACAGACTATAGCCTATATGTGTGCATATATACTCTCACTGGTTACTTTATAACATAGAACTGCTCGTTAATGCAAATATCTAATCAGCCAATCACATGGCATACATACACATTGCCACCATCAGTTCTCCATGCCAATCTCTCTTTGAACTGTCATGACAGAATATATATATGAGAAATGCTGGATAATCAGTGACAGAGAACGATTTTAATGTTTTACTTTAATGTTATGAGAGTCAATAACTCCTTATTAAACCATCAAACAAGTCTAACGTTAGCACACCATGGGATTGTCTTTCATCCAGATTTCTTATATCTCTCTAGATGCTTCATATCTCCTCTCGCACGGTTCACACACCCTCGTTGGCTTTCTTTACAGAGAGGCTTCAGTATGTGGTGTAAGTGGAGCTGGAGCACAGGATCAATGACCACAGCTGTCAGTTTACTGCAGCAACAGGGGAGATTACATTAATGTGTTACTAATTGCTGTTAAATCGGCCTGATGTGTGGGGTGAACAGACTCTGTCGATACTCCTGCTCTGGGGACAACTCGATATAGGCAGACACTCTGTCCCACCACAGGACACACATTCATATCATACATTTGATAGTTTACAGCGGCTTGTGTATCTATCTATCTATCTATCTATCTATCTATCTATCTATCTATCTATCTATTTATCTATCTATCTATCTATCTATCTATCTATCTATCTATCTATCTATCTATCTATCTATCTATCCATCTATCCATCTATCCATCTATCCATCTATCCATCTATCCATCTATCCATCCATCCATCCATCCATCCATCCATCCATCCATCTATCTACAGTATCCATCCATCCATCCATCCATCCATCCATAGATGGATAGATAGATAGATATATAGATATTCGTACACTCTAAAAAATGCTGGGTTGTTTTAAGCCAATTTTGGGTAAAATATGGACAAACCCAGCCATTGGGTTACATTTTAAATGACAATTTTAACCCAATACTTGGGTTTGTCCATATTTTACCCAAAATTGGGTTAAAACAACCCATCATTTTTTAGATTGTAATAACTATAGGCTATATTTTTTATAACATTTTTTAACACACTCTTCCATGACATGACCATGTTTATCTTATTTTCATTTTAAATATAATGCTAACGTTTTCACTTTTCTACTTTCTGATCATTTGGAAAGAAAGCACGATGGAAATGTTACTCTAGCAATGAATGTAACTTTGATTTGTGTCGAAAGGGGCAATTAAATGCCACAGAAAATGTGTTTTTTTTTCTATTTACTCTTATTTTACTCTACAAGTAAATATGTAGATACATATTCATGAAGATACAACTCCTCGTAATTCACAGCTTGATAGCGCGCAAACATTTCTGCCCGTTTTCGTGTTATTGTCAGCCTCTGCTTTTTCAGTACAGACTGAAGCGTGTGACGCAACATGCCGTTACTTTAAGTTAATACACTAGAGTTTTCTGACCGCAGTTATTTTTGTGACGGTTTGGGGCATTCTACAGAAATGTTCTTCATTAAACATTTCAATACAGAACCCACCTCAGATTTTAATAAATGCACAAATCACACAAACAGATTTTAAGATCTGTTCCTAAATTATGATTGGGTGGGCAAGGCAGACAATTGGGTGGGCTCTGCCCTCCCATGCCTATACTGGCCCTCATTTTTTTCAAGCTGTGGATGGTTCTCTTCACCTATATGTCTATTCTTTAAAAAAAGATCTCAGGTGACCTATAGGTCAGCAAGTATCAGCACACACACACCTACCATCCCAACAAAGATGACCCCTGACTTCAGCACAGCCAGTCATGACCTTGAAGGTCATGCCCGCCACCAGTGCTCATTTAAAAATACTCACAGTCAAGAAAGAGTGTTCAAAAAAGAAAAGAAAATGGAATTTATTATCTATCACAAGAGCGCTTAATGAGCTGCTCTGCTGCCCACTCTCATAGCCTCCAATGAAAACAGATGGATCTGATGCCCTCAGGCGACTCCGTCTCTGTGTCTGTGGGTTGTCCGAAGGTTACATCAATGCAGTTAGTGCCCACTCATTCTCTCCGGTAAGCCCAGAAACATCCCAGCTTTAGTCTGGGTGCTAAAGGGCTGGTGGTTTGCAACAATGTCCCTGGATTACTTCCCATACAATCAGATGGTTTAACCTTTTTTTTTTTAAATCAGGAATTCAAGCTTTGCATGTGCATTATTATTGCTCTTAAAAAGTAATATGACTGCATATAACTTACCCTGCAAAGTTTATTTGAGATTTTTCACAGGCCCATTGAGGCTTTCTTCAGAAAATGCAAATATTGCTAATACTCAGCACATTTCCCAATACTTATCATCATTGGACACTTTTTCAAAGCTCTTCACACAGTTCTCCTACTACCTTACTTTCAGCTCAATTCATACTTCTCTCAAATCAAGTCATTTTTCCATAACAATGGCAAAGATTTGACCCAATAAATGTACATTGTAACTCATAAAACAATGACCTAACTACAGGCAGCATTCTACTATGTTTTCTTTTGTAAAGTTAATTTATAGAATTCACTGCAGTATTTGTTACATAGTCAGTCCATGTTTACATTATAGTACAAAATGATTTCCCCTTTTATGCTAATGAAATTGAAAGAAAAACACTTGTTTAGATGTTCAGCTACATCAAATTCTTTGTATCATATGATATTACTGTATAAATGTAGCAAATAGCAATTTTCAACTTAAGTTGAACCATTTTGAAATGAGTATGTAAATGTGTAAATTGGCCTGTAGGTTCATTGTTTTGGTGTTGTTTGTGTCTAAGTGAGAAATGTAATTTGGAAGATTTAGTCATTGAATGTTTTTTTTAACCCAAAGCAGTGATAAATGATCCACAGTTTATGATTTTGTGCTCACTTTTGAAAAGAGTTTTGAAAAACTAAACCAAGTACTGATGTATCCTTGGATGTGTCCTAGGGATTGGATACAAAAAAATCTGTAAACACACTGGTTTGCAGCACACAAGTTATTTACCCATAGCTAATCAATCGGAAGTCAAAATAAGGCGGATACATGTATGTCATATACACTCAGAACTAGGGCTAGGCAACGATTAATCTTGATTAATCACATACAAAAAAAAAGTTAGTGTTTACATAATATATGTGTGTGTACTGTGTATAATTATTTTGTATATAAAAAAAATCATACACATGGAAATGTATATTTAAGAAAAATTTGTTATTAATATATCAAATATTAATATTTATATTTAATATAAATGATGTATAAATATACAGTATATACATGCAAATATTTCTTAAATATATACACGCATGTGTGTGTGCATTTATATAGAGAATATAATTATACACACTACACACACAACACATATATTACGTAAATGTATGTAAACACAAACTTTTATTTTGGATGTGATTAATCATGATTAATCGTTGCCCGGCCCTACTCAGAACACATATTAGACCACTAGGTCAACATTCATAGGCATAAAGTAATATTACGATAATATTTTCAGCCTGTGCGTTCCTAAGATTTACAATAAACACAAACATGATTTCTAGGCAGTGTTCACCTCAGCTTGCATTACAAATACAACAAGTATTACAAAACAAAATTTGCACTCATTCTTTCTGACTCGCTAAAGTGGAGTGAAATGACAAGTTACTGTGGAGGTGAGCATAGTAAGGCTGGAATACTTAATGGCTTGTCAGATTTATTAGCTTGCCAGCTATTGTAATATCCTGCTGTCTCTCCTCACGAGCCGCAATGGCCTGTCAAGTGCCTTTCTCCAGAGCCGCAGAACTGCACTTTGAGCTTCCTGTCACAAATTTGGAGCTTTCCATGCTGTATTGTATCACTGTGCTTATGAATGTTTAAATAAAAATGTGAAGTTAGATTTAAACTCTTATAATAGCATGTTTTTGGGGCATTTACCATACTGTTATCATGAAAAGGTTATATATCATCATATGCCAACTAGATTATCCCTGTACTGTTTTAGTTGGGAAGGCAGAATGATTTAGTGGTGTATTAACATGTAGCCGACTGTATAGCGGTTCTCCCAGTGTTCCTAATGACTGTTTGTTCTCTAACCTGACAGCTTTGCAAATAAGGCATTAAGCTGGTGTGCCACAGTTTCATTTACATCCTCCTGAAAAATCGATCTGCTGAGCTAATGTTGCCCGGGTAATTAAAGAGATGGAGCTCATAAACGCCCTCTGGATAGGAGTAATAAAAATCAACTTACAGTCCCCATGACAGTTTTCCTCAGATGTCCTTTGAATTTCTTGCAGTTAATTGCGTTATGTCCCTTTATCGAGTGCCATGTGAAAGGGTTCAGACTGATCAATGCATTTTTTCTCCTCGATTACAAAGACTATTGCTTTCTTTTCTTCTGTGCTGTTTTATCTATCTAAGCACTGACCTGAAGATTTAAAAATAAAACTATACAATAAAATAGTAGTTTAATTCAAATCAAAAACTCACTTAAAACCTTTGGGGTGAACTATCCCTTTTGCAAAAATGAAACCAAATTCTTGTTTTCGAAAAGCTTGAGTTTGGTTGAGTAACTGCTTCTGTGTTGTTTGTCTTTGTAGTTTGACATGCAGCGGATAACACTGGAGGAGCTGAAACACATCCTTTTTCATGCCTTCCGGGACCACCTGACGATGAAGGACATCGAGAACATCATCATCAATGAGGAGGAGAGCTTGAACGAGAACTCGGGGAACTGTCAAACAGAGTTTGAGGGAGGTGAGTGTAAACATTGTGTGTGTGTGTGTGTGTGTGTGTGTGTGTGTGTGTGTCGGTAGTCAATGGATTTTAAGGTCAATTTACACTGCACCGGCAGACGCAGAACAATGCGGAGAATCACCAGATTAATCCGAAAGTATATTTCGGCCGCACCGTCCCCGTGATGTAATTTTCGTTATCAGGAGGGTCCGTAGACGTCCGCACACTTAAAGGAGTACACTCTAAAAAAAAATGGTGCTAAATAGCACTAAAAGTGGTTCATTGGCTTGTAATCATAGGGGAACCACTTACTTATCTTTTCATATGGTGCTACGTAGAACCATAAGAGGTGCCATAGAGCATGTTAACCACCCCAGAGAACCACTGATGAACCGCTGAAGAACCAAACTGGGCTTAGTGGTGCTATATAGCACTATGACCACCGCAAAGAACCCCTGAAGAACCTTTTTTTTTAGAGTGTAGTTCACTTTTAAAAAAACCTTTTGCTGATAATTTCCTCACCCCCATGTCATCCAAGATGTCCATGTCTTTCTTTCTTCAGTCGAAAAGAAATTAAGGGTTTTGATGAAAACATTCCAGGATTTTTCTCCATATAATGGTCTTCAATGGGAACCAAACGGTTCATGGTCCAAAAGATAGTTTCAGTGCAAACTGCAAACTGATCAAAGGGCTTTAAACGATTCCAGACGACGAATAAGGGTCTTATCAAGCAAAACGATCGCTCATTTAAAAAAAAAATAACAAAGTTTAAGTTTTATGAGCACAAATGGTCGCCTTGCTCTGTTCTGTGATGCGCGTTCGTGACTCTCCTGTTCAAACTCGTTTATCAAAATGAACGAATCTTTTTTCGTGTCATTTGGTTCATTCAACGAGCGAAATGAACGAGTTGACTCGGGAAAAGATTCGTTCATTTTGATGAGTGAGTTCGAATAGGAGAGTCACGAACACGCATCACACCCTAACCCTAACAGAGCAAGGCGACTATTGAGCTTATAAAATTTTTTTTGTTTTTAAATGAGCGATCGTTTAGCTTGATTCGTCGTCTGAAATGGTTTACAGCCCTTTGAACAGTTTGCAGTTTGCAATTTTATCTTTTTGCTGTTCACTTGCCTTTATTAATGTTTGAACTTCAGTTAGACTAGTAGTTTTTGCATTGGTATCGAAGTACTTAAAGTCTACTTTACGTAATAAATGGAAAGCAATGTTACATTTGCCATGATCCGATCCATGAATCAAAAACATTTATATGATCCGAACTATGGGTTTTGTGATCCGTTGAACCACTAATATAAAGAATTTTAAACAAATGAAGGGTACTAAAAAGGGTACTCTGCAATATTCATGGTTTTAGTCAATATTTTTAATAATTGAGTAAACGACAGATGTATGCACAAAATAACAAGTGTATGTATAGAAGACGAAATGACAATAAAGTAGCTTAAGTATAATATATATATTAAAAAAAACACATAATACCCAAAATGCAAAAAAAATGAAGTTGTCAGTTCGGCTCTTTTATTCTGTGGATATAAAAGCTATAAAATAATTCTGAGCACCCTCTCCTATATATCTAACTTCAAAAACAGTGTTTGTTATGATGTGTAGGTGCTTCTCTTGAGTTCATTATAGGGCTGTCTGCTTCAGTCTGTTTGTTCTTCCAAACTAAGATGGGCTGATGTTAATGTTGCTGTTTCATGCATAATATCATAACTCATCTAACTGCGCTTCATCTCATCCTGTGATGAATAGCACAATGTTCCCAATAGTAATAAACAGGGTTAATGCTCTTTTACAGTATGTGATATTCACAGCCTATTGACACGAGGTGCAATTTTTAGAAGCTTATTTCTAGGTTATTAAATCAGAGGAGTGAATTGAAAATGCTAGTTTGGATTTTGAGTAGGCAGCTCATTTCCAGATTCATGAGTGGGTGTCGTCACTGCATCTACAGGGTCACAGAGCTCACTGTCGCATATGCTGCGCCACATTATGAGATCTCCAGAAACAAACTAATCATCTTATGAAACTTGTGAAAATGACTTTTGAAATTATGACGCAAACACGCTATTTTAAGCCTATGCAACTCTTTGAGTGCCTCAGAACATTTAAAACGATGTTTTCCTCCTAAAAAGATTTTGAACCTAGTGAATGAATAGTGGCCATATGACCAGTTCTATCTTGTATAGAGACCCGCACATAACGTGGGTAAAAATATATATTTTTGTCACAAATTATAAATTGAGAAAATTAAGAAATTATAAATTAAGCACATCGCATTGTCCGATTAAAGGGATTGTTCGTCCAAAAATCTAAATTCTGTCATCATTTACTCTCCCTTTAAGTTGTTCCAAACCTGTATTAATTTCTATCTTCTGCTGAACACAAAAGGAGATATTTTGAAGAATGTCAGTGACCTTTTTGACCACTTTTTTTTCCATACTGGCACATTGCTTTCTAAAAAGTGACAAGTGACTATATTGCAATTAGTTCCTAAAAACTTTTTAGCAAGCAACGCAATATTGTAATGCATTTCTTTTAAAAGGAACTTTCCCTAACACTGCTTATAAGTTTCATGATTCCAGTGTATAAATGTTCAGTATGTTGGCACATAGAACCAGCTAGGACATTGTTACCATTGTAGGGGTCAAGCGCATTCCTCATGCCAATGACTCGAGTCTCTGTCCTACTCCTACCAGCAGTAACAGATGTCTACAGCGCTAAAGCAACGCTCATGATGCACACACTCTGTGTTTTTATGAATCATTCATGGAGGCACCTGGGCCGACCTCATGTGTTGTTAAAAGGCCACACACTGAGACTATGTATCTAGAGACACAAATTCTTTAACACAAACTATATGATGTCTAGAATTATCCAAGCAACAGATTTAACGTATTATTTGGTGATGCTAGTGACACAGAAATGGCATACTTAAGCTTTACAGCAGCAGTATCACAAGATTTCTTTTTGTTGAGAGGGTTTTTGTTCTTGTGAAACACTTTAGCATACTTCTGGAAGTATGTGGTGGCCTACTTATTATGGAATCATATTCTTTAACAGAATATACCTAAGTCTGAACACACAAATTGCAAAGTTTTTCAAATATATTAAAGAGTCAAATTTATATTAAATGCAGTTATATGTGAACTTTAGAGCGACCCACTTAAGTAGGACTCAATTATTTCCATAATTTCTTTTATTGTTTTTTTTTTTACAAATATGGTTAGTTAGACAGTACTGCTGAATGTACTGACAAGAATTTATTTATGTTCTTTATGTTCTTTATTTCAAGGATAGCCCCTTGAGATGTACCATCTCATTTTCGAGGGGGTCCTTACATTAATGACAAAAGAAAAAAACAAGATGATACAGAGTAAAATATAAACGATAATTCAAACACATAAAGACAAACCCACACACACACTCACACACCAACTCGAACTCCAACAATGCTCCCCCGAAGCTAGCCCCCCACCCCCTCAACCAGCCAATAATGCACAAATTATAAATAAATAAATAAATAAATGCGTAAATAAATGAATAAATTGTTATACAATGGTACAATAAAATAAAAATACAATACAATAATGAGAGAAAAAAAATGATAAATAATAAATAAATAAATATATAATCCCTCTGCAAAAGATAGAGATAGAAATTTGTACATATAAGCAATTCAATACACCCACTAAAAATACGTCTGCTTACATGCACAAGTAAAGTATACAATCCATAATTGTAAACAAATTCACACATGTATACCATACACTGATCAATGAGTGTAAGACCTAGAACATAAAACTTAAGACCTAAAATAAAAGACCTAAAACAGTTCAGAAACACGAGCAGGGTGTCTGAAGATGCGTAATTAAAGATGATTTAAAGATATAAAAAGAAGTGATCACTCTTAGTGAGGAAGGAAGGTTATTCCAATCAGATGGAGCTTTGAATTTAAATGCTCGACGACCAATTTCTCGAAACAATTGGTCCATGTGTCTTAGGTTGTATCGAGAACTGAAAGGAATTAAAAGGTCTTTCAAATATGATGGAAAATTAAAATGAATACATTTGAAAATAAGTGTTAACCAGTGTAGTTGTCTTCTGTTCTTCGGCGTAAGCCAGTTCAATGACTCATACGTTAAACAGTGATGAGTTCTATAAGGACACCTAAGCACAAATCTACAGAGACTTTTATATAAAACATTAAGAGGACGGAGAATTGTTCCAGAGGTGTTACCATAGATCATTATTATTATTCTTAATATGAATTCCGCAAAATCAAGGCATCATTAAAGCTACGCCTTAGTTTGGAATAAACGACCTCTAGTGGCGAGAAATTACATAGTGTGCCTTTAAGTACACTCAATAGGCTTTTTGTTTCATTAGTTTTATATTATCTGCAAGTATGTTTTTTTTTTAAATACGCTTTTAAGATTTGAAGTACACAAGTGCCCATTCAGTGCAATTAAGCGCACTTCTTTTCCAGTACTCTCACAAAACATGCTGAGCATGCTGCGAGACATTTCATCTTGACTTCCATCTGCTGCCATTTGGAAAGGCAAGAGTGGGGCAAAACTAAATTCTCAAATCAAAACACACTCAAGCAGAAGAGTACCTATGTTTGCTCATTATCGTGCGTCCACTCTGCCGTAACCAGGCTAGGGATTGGCTGCAGGGGGGAGACTGTGCCGGAAGGAGGACTGGAACGGAAAATTGTATCACAGGGTGAGGCTTGCACACAATAAGTCTGCCTGTGTGCTCCAGAAGCACCAAAAAACTGTCTCTATTCTCAACGGCGACCAAGCTGAGCAGCCACATGTGCTCAGGTGAACTGTATCCACCACCTCGCAGCTGCGCAAGAAACGCTGCTTTATTTAGACCAGTCAGATTGGCAGATGAAAGGCGGTCGGCTAGAATGCAAATTGACACCTACACATTCAGACAGAAGTAGAAAATGCATTCAGATTCAGATTTCCTAAGGACTGAAACGCTGTTTTTGTGTCATTGCAGTTCATCCTAAAAAGAAGAATCGACAGACGTGCGTGCGCAAGAGCCTGATATGCGCTTTCGCCATGGCCTTCATCATCAGCGTCATGCTCATCGCGGCCAATCAGATGCTGCGCAACGGCATGGAGTAGCGACACCACTGTGAGCGGGGCCGAGCCTGCATGTGCATGTCTGTCGATGAAGATGTTGAAACTAACAAATGAACACTCGAGAAACAAAACCAAACACCTCACTACTGAAAAGAGGAGCTTTTTATTCTTTCCTTTTTTTTATATGTATTCTCCTGTTACTTTTCCACACGGACTAAGTGACGCAGGAAGTTTGCGGCGAGCCAAGCCAGCATGTTACACGGGGCCTCATCTCTCAGGCAAGGACTTTAAAGGGCTGACTTTCTGCTTGTTTCGTGCCACCTCTGTTCCCTAATGCAATAACATGCAGGAGTTCATAAGCACCTCTCCTGCGACGCCGTCTCCTCCGTGTCTCCAGATATTTCAGCCGGGATTTGCTGATGAGCTTCTGCTGGATTCGGGTCTGCTGTCGATGTTGGAAGGCGAAAGTAATTGGCAACTCATTACACCTTTGTGGAGGGAGGGTTACAGCATCCACTCCGGAGACTATTTATGTCTGCTCTTGCCAGAGTTCTTCTCTGGTTTAGGGGATGGTGGGAGGCTGAGGAAGGAGTGTTCGTTGTAGACCATAATTAAATTCATAGTCGTCAGCTTCAAAAATCCACGAGCCTGACTCATAGTTTTGATCATTTCTGAATCTGTTCTGCTATTTGATTGTGCAATCTTACCATGTCTAATGCGTTTTCTGAAGTGGTTTGTAATGAACACGCCCACGTGAAATATTGAAACGCCACAGAAAGTTGCACAGATTTCCACAGAATTGGAACTATTGTCATTCAGAAGTTCTGCTCATTCCCCAGTATGTTTGTTCAGTACATACTGGTGGAGCATTGCACTAGAAACAGGTTCGATTCCCAGGGAATGCACATAATTAGCTTATAAAAAAAAAGTGTATGTCCCGAATAGAGCCCGACCGATAAAGGATTTTGAAACCGATACATATATTTGTTGGTTTTAAAATTCGATATTCCGATATATCGGCTGATATTTTTTTCATTTTCCAGAAACGCGCAACAAAACATTAACAGATTTCCCTAACATTAGTTATTTGTAGTTATTTATGAGTTTTAACTAAAATAATGTGATAATGCATATTAAAAAGAAACAGAGGAACATCAAAATATATTAAAGTTCTGATAAATAAAATAATAATTAGTCCCTACATTGCCTTATAAGCTACCTGCAACCTGGATCAGCAGGATGTGTGGCGCGTTATACACAAGTGTTGCCAACAGGGACCGTGTAGAGTGCCCTCTGGTGGACAAACTATACAACCCCAACACTCATGACATGGTTGAAGCGCGTTTCATCCGTTTTTATTTTATTTTTGAAATATTAATTTATCGGCCATTATAACTGCCGATGCCGATAGTTTGGAAAATGCTTAATATCGGCCGATAATATCGGCCTGCCGATAAATCGGTCTGGCTCTAGTCTCGAATGCATTGTCGGTTGCTTTGGATAAAAGAGTCTACCAAATGCGTTAATGGAATTGCTAAAATAAATAATATTTTGCTTTGTTTACTAGTAAAAATATCAAAGTTTTCCTAAAACATTATTCGCAAAATTGCATAAAATATGGAGATTTATATGTTTTAAAAAATATATATTCTGTAAACAATGATATATTTAATTAAATATTATAAACGTTAAATTTAAAATTACACCGTGCATGTTTTATTTATTAATTTTTATCTTGTGTTAATGAAATATACATGACATGCAGGGGAAATATTAATATTGTGGCCATGAACCATGTTTTAAATTAATTAACATGACGTACTTAGCACGTTTTACTAATTCGTACCATCCTTTTGAGTAAATCGTGCACACAATATAATAATATACAAAAATATAAAGGGCACGATTTACTCAAAAGGATGGTATGAATTAGTAAAACGTGCACACAATATAATAATATACAAAAATATAAAGGGCACGATTTAGCTTCTAAAACGAGAACAAATTCTTAATTCGTACTTCGGTTTTATAATATGTATTATGATTGTGTATGTGTAGATATATTATCTTATACAGTATCTTGTTTTAAGAGTATTTCGATATTTTTAATGGGAAACAAGAGTGAGATACTGATGAACAAAAACAATTATAAGCTAATTTGATTATGCGTTTGGATACCAATAAGACTGTGGTACACTCAGGTCTGTTTAAATCCATTCCAAAATATTTTAGATATAAAATATTAAATCAGAAAATGTTGCCAGGTTCTCTGTTAACCTAGTAATGTGTGGAGAACACAATGTGTGCTTTCTTGGGGTTTGCAGTATGTCAAGGCGTTTGATGTGGCTTAATGGTGGTATTGCTTTTTCAGGGTTATACTTGTTTAGATGCACTTTTTCAGCAATCCTGAAATGATGGCTCTCAGAATTTTCTAGTAATGAGCTTGGGTTGTTTTAATAGGGGCAGAAAAACCTATCAGAAAAATCGTACAGTTATGTGTATACATATTGCATCTCAGTCTCTGTGTCTGCATTAAAGCCACGGTAGCATTGCATTGTTGATGTTTTAAAGATGTGTACAGCCACAGAAATGTAATGAAGATGCTTCAAGTCTTCAAAAACAGGATTGTATAAAGAAAAAAGAATGATAAGGGAAGATGACTGTATAGGTGCGATGGCTAAAACTCTGTGCCTGATGCAGTTGTTTTATTTGTGTTTCATGAATGTCAGTCTCCTTTAGACACCTGTAGAAAACACACTGGTGTATGTTCCCCACCATGTTTCCTGAGGTCTGCTTCTACTTTATTATGCATGTGAATGAGCAGAACTCTGTAAATAGAGCTTTACATGTGTGTTTTCTGTTTGTGCATGATAGTTTAAAACGGTACAATCTGCACAGATCTTGTCAGGCCTACTGAGTGACCGGCTGAAAACAACACATGTCTGCCAGCTCTCCTTTCTGACTAAAGCCATATTTGTCTGCACCGGTGTATTGAAGAGAATAAAGCTGAACACACTGAAATTATAAAGGTATAATGTTAGTCCAACCCTTTTTTTCCTCATTCAAATGTTGATCCATGTGCAGTTGAAGCGAGTGGGTTTTTCATTTTGGTACAATAGCGACACCTGGTGGTTTGAACTGATGTTTGTCCTCATACTGTCCTTGTCTGATCCAGAATGTAACATTAGCTTGTAGCATTCAACTAAAGATCTGGATGGGTTGATAAAATAATATATATATTATGCGTTTGCATATTTAGATTATTTTGATCTCCACAATTATGTGGCGAATGTAAAAAAGTGATACATGAAGTATATTTTGGAGTTGGAGGATTGGGTTGGGGTTTCAGAAATGGAGGAATGTTAATAATAATTATTTCCGTTTATGTCACATTATCATATTTAGGCTAGAGACAATATTGCGAAATGGCCTTTTTAATAATTAGGGCAATAATGTTGTGAATGGAATATCCCAAGAAATTAGACTGAACATAAGAAAGACAGAGTTGTGTATTTAAAGTGGGTTGTATTTCAAATGAAGACTTAAGAGTTTGGGAAACAAGGGTGATGATGTGGTACGTTCATTTTAGCCTAATTGTAAGAAAAAAAATGTATATACCCATATTCACTTAATGATAGAGCTGTACACTTTGCATGCAGAATATTTATCTATGTAGTTTAAGACTAGCTGCCCATAGATGATTTTAATATACCTAGTCAAACATGTACAGGACAAATGCATAGAGTTTATGCAATAAAAAGCATTTTTGTAATATTTGTGGCATCTTCACTGATTTCCTACTGTTTCCTAAAAAACAAAATAAACATGATATTGCACTGTTATTATGCTACTGATCAGGCTGTATTAATAACCCTGTTTTGTTGTACTCTGTATCATCATGATCAATGCAGTGTTGTAAAAACAAATGGTCCACTTTATTATGAGTGCATGATTTGAATAGACGGGCATAAACATAGATATTGTTCCACTGTCACAATGAAGGCCACTGTGCAGACTCAACCGCAGAGTCTATGAGCAACAGACAGCAGTGGGGTTTTAGAATAGGCTGAGTGAATGATTCAGTAACTCACTCATAAAGACAGTCAATTTTTTCCATCTATTCTATTGCATAACGGTGCCGTTTGCTTCTACCTACTGGAGGTACTAGGTCACAACACAATTTAGAGTTACTTCAATATACCTTTAGAGCAGTACCATGACACTGAGCCTGTTTCAATAGCATCCACTGACAGAAAACAAATCTGTAAATTAAAAAAAAACTCTTAGATCACATATCCACAGCTCATATTGTAAGGGGTTTTATGTCTACTGAAGTTCCTTGGAAAGATATGATTGCAGTGTTTTGTCAGCAGAACAATATAACAGGAGGCTATAGTCCTACTACAACTCAGAGATCACTCGTTTTCATTCAGTTAAAAGATGGCGCTGCTGTGATAGGCCTATCCACGTCATTTTTCACAGAATTAAGGTGTTTTCTGTGAATGTACGTGATTTGTGATTTATTATAGGCATAAATAACGAGAAAAATCAAAGTGCAGGAAACTGCTAATTTGTTTGAACTACAAACCAGCTTATTTATATGGTAATTAAGAGATTACATTAAAATACTGTGGTAAGAAACACCATATCAAGCAACATAACAATAGCAATAGTTGGAAGCGAACACGGAAGCACAGAGCACGGAAGCCAGGCAGATTAAAATTACAAATGGCCGCCCCCGCTCTTACCTGACAAAGGCGTAAACAGTAAAGAAAATGGTGGACTAGTCTACAAAAAAAATCGCGCCGTTGAGTAGCGTAGGGATAACGAAACTGACGAAGAAGTTGTGAATAACTTAAATTATATTCCACGAACCCTGGAATCACAAGACAAAATACGGAAAGCAGCGTGGGGGAATATGATTGATTTTAAGGTGAGATTCTTAAATGAGTAAAATGTTCAATGAGGATATTGTATTGTAGGCTAATAACATAACGTACAGCACATTATCTTAATTTCCTTAACAATACTGTGTGCTGCCCTAGATTCGTCAGGTGTGCGAGCGCCTGTGGAACGCGCTAGTTCAATCAAATTTGAACACCAGAGCCAACATTGACTGAGAGAGCACAAAGATAAATGGTAAGTGATGATTATTTTTGTTGTTGTTGCCAAAGTATGAAGTCATTACCACACTTATTCACAAACATAAGCCATATCTCTCAGCTCTGAGAGTGAATCAAAAAGTTAATGAACCAGTAATGAATGATGCTCAATATTAACAGTGATGAACTATGGAGGCGTATCATATTTTAAAATGATTTACTCTAGTGCTGTGTAGTCCAAAGTCATTATGTGTATTTGAGAGCTATGAACCTACAATTACTCACTGCTTCACAGCTTATCATCAAATGAAACAAGCCTCTACAAAGAAAACCCATAAACCAATATACAACATAAACTGTCTACACCTGCCAGTGTTGTTTAATATGGAAAGATGAAAAATAATATTTGCCCTGATTTGAGTTGGAAATGCATAATAAGCAGCGGTTAACAGCTCTCAAACATGCGGCACGGCTCACATGACTGGGAGTTGTCAGTTGCTGAGAGCCTGAAGCATCACAGCAGGAGAGGTTTGGCCCAGTGGTGGGAGGCGCTCGGAGGGTCGATTAGTATGCACAGTTGATGTTCTTTTAAGTTAGAACAGCCTTACCATTGCTGAAGGAAGGATTGTTTTTGCGTGAGGAAGCTCAGCTGGTGCTTTTTGACACAACCTCACTGGAACATCGTAGTGTTTGCCACAAATCTTCAAATGACACCCTAAAATGTTTTTTTCTGGAGGGCAACTTTGATCTTTAGATATGCCGCTGTGTTGCTGCCAACAATTCCTCAGGTAAAGCAGCAAGTTGCACTTCTATAGGGCGTTAAACTCCTCTTTTAGACACTGAGCTCTACAACTGTGCAGTTCACCATTTTATTCAAATCAGTCCTATTCAAAATGGAAGACGAATGTGTGCAATTACATCTGAAGAAAATGTAGTTGCATAGGTTATGACTCATTTAACGTGTTCTTGTGTAAGTTGGTCGACAATCCCTGACGATCATTTTCTCATATTCCCTTCGCCTACATACTGGCCTTGTTGTTTTAGTGTGGTTCAAAATAACAGTATGACTACTACTGGATCCATTCAGCAGAAGATAGAGCTCAGTTACCATAGTTACTGTTAAACTGCACATATCATAATGCTATTCTCATGAAGGGTTACTGTATAAAAAATATGCAATAAATAACATATTTCCAGAGCAAAACAGAAATTGGACTGGGATCCAAAGCTGCTGATAGTGGGAACCTAAAAACAAGAGAATGGAAGAAGAAAAACAGATGGTACAAATACTAAAAGTGAAGTCTAAATAAAGGCTTCATGAACCTGTTTTTCAGGATACAAACTAAATGTTCATGTATTTAATTTAAGAGTAGATTTAAATGATGCATACAATAATGTATAGAGTACTTGCAATACAGTAGTCAACCATTTATAATGTTTAGTTGTCTTTTGGTTTCAGCACACAAAATTCGAGTCACTCATGGTTGAACCTCAAATATCCAGTTGCAAACTAAAGGGACTTTTCATTGCATTGAGGTTACTTTAGGAACTGTTGATGTTCTTTAGAGTTCCTCCAGGAACTTATGGAATCCAACGTTTCTCAGAGAACTGTCCTTTTGGACAGGATTTCTAGAGTTTCTCCAGAAGGAGGAAATCTGAGGAACCTGAATGGTGCCTCAACTATCTTTTAATCTTTTGTAACGTGGAATGTAGCAAGACCGAAAACTAAACAAACGGCTCGAGTTCCACAAAACTGAATCAAGTTCCCAAACACTTGATGAAGGCCATGAAGATTTCCAACTTTCTAAGGGCACTGACTCACTGCCCTTGGTCCTGTTTCATTAAATTCTTGATGTTCCACTTCTGGCCAGTGCACGAACGCAAGATCAGAGCGTAGCCGAAGTAGACATTAGCCGGCACTACCTCGAGACAGCGTCTTGTAGCCCGGTTGATGATTGATTCATTCTTCAGGGAACAAAAGTAAAAAGAATCATTTTACTGACCAAAGGCAAAAGGACAATTTTTTACAAAGTGCTCTATATAAAACGTGACCCTTTCACCTGTGCAAAGTGCCAAGTTTTCTGGCGTACGCTAGAGACTTTCTCACAGTTCAGGAGCTGTGGGTAGTTGCTGATTTTATCATCCACCACACACCGAGTGTCTTCGCCAGTGCTTCCCAGAGGACCCAGGAAAAGATAACCCTCCTTAGTGTAGCGACCCAGCTACAAAATAGACCACAGTGGGGATAGTGTGAATTTATTTAATTCAGTGATTTGGTAACTAGGTCACTGAGTCATTCAGGGGCTTTTTGGCATCCTAAGCTGATAATGTTTGCCAGATAGTTTTGGCAGTTATGTTGACAATTTATTATAATTATTAGCAGGATCAGGGACCAGAGCTGATAAGAAAACAGGTCAAGAACAGATATGGGAGTTCTGGCCTAAAGACTGAATTCAAACCAGAAAAATAGAGATGTTCCCTTTCGAAGGGAACTTCGAACTGTGTCAAGCGCTATGGCGTTTCCCCATAGCGCTTGACGCAGTGTCTCGTTCCCTGTTCTCAGGGAACATAGGTTACAGTCGTAACCTGAGACGTTCCCTTTCGAAGGGAACTTCGAACTGCGTCAAGCGCTATGGGGAAACGCCATAGCGTTTGACGCAGTGTCTCGTTCCCTGTTCTCAGGGAACATAGGTTACAGTCGAAACCTGAGACGTTTTCTTATTTCATGTCATCTTGTCATTTCATTGCTTAGTTGCAATGAACTCCCTCTAGGGTTAACCTATTTCCTGTGTGCAGAGTGAGTAGGGGTTTAGTGGAGGTGAGGTATAGCTGTGAGGAGTGTGACTCTACCTGAGGGCCCCAGCCATGGCATGGGTGCAGAGTTGCTGTGTGGTTTTCCTTTATGCCCTGGTCCACACACAGATGAGTCACGTTGGTATTGCGAATCTAGAACACATTAAAAAATCTAAGCAGCTGATAGTTTGGCCCGCTTTTAGTTTGTTCATAAGATATTCTCTCACTATGAAACCTGTTTGGCTAAGCCTTTTTATTATAAGACCTAAATAACAATGTTAAAGTGATCAAATATTTTACTCACCCTGATACCATAACACTTTCTTTCTTCCACAAAGAATGTTCAAATTGTTTATTTTTCTATACAACAGAAATGAATGGTGAACATTTGTGTGAGGAACAGACTGAAATTCCAGTCAGTTATGGCAGTTTGATGCCACAACCCTCACTTAAGTTAAATTTTGTGACTATTTTTTAATAAACGCATATAAAACTTGAGAGCTGAAGTAAAATGATTAGTAAGCCAAATAATTATGTTAAATTTGGTTTACTCCTCACACTATGCAATCGTTTGGACTTTGCAAAGACTTTAATTTACTTTTATAGTGATTTTTTTGTCACTTTTTTAAAGCGACAGCCCCAGTCTACATTCACTTTCATTGTATGGAAAAGTGTGCTGAGGACATTCTTAAAAAAAAATGTTTTGTGTCATTGAAAAAAATCATGCAGGTTTGAAGGACATGAGGGTGAGTAAATAATTTTTGGTTGATATAACCATTTAAAAATAACTAAGTGAAGAAGCTTCTTCCAATAAAACCTGTAGCAACTGTGAGACCCAATCAAGACCCAGTGTAAAGGTGCAGTCAATTTGTGAACATTTTTTATCTATTGTCATTAGTGTATCGATGTATGAATCACAGTTCACACAGAAGTAACTTTCAAACTAAGCAGCTTTCTGTTGATCAACAACATGGCGAATCAACATGACCAAATTGAACTGTTGTGAAACCTGATTGGGGGAAATCTATTGCCCATGAATATTTGCAGAACTTTGAGCCATCTTTAGTCATTAGTGACGCGTACTTCTCCATAAAAGAGAGTGTTGTTGTATCTCCTCATCTCTGGATAGATATTGTCGAGGTACCACTCAAAGCTTTTGCACTGGAGTCTTTCCCTGAGCGCTAGTCTCTGGGATACGTCGCCATAGTCAATGCCATGGTTCTGTAGAGACAAAAAAGTAAAAGTACAAAATGTTATACTATTTAATATAACCTATTATAAAAGTGAAAATATTTAATGTGTTTACCTTCATTGGGAGGTTCCATGCCAAATAGACATTAGATTTGAATTGGTCCATCCAGACTTCTGCCACTCGAAGAGCATTGCGTCTAGTGTGAAAGGCGATGTTACTGTGGTAGGGCTTTTTTGTTCGAGCAATATGGGCAACTCTGGAACAAGGCAGAACTTCCATGCTGCCCCCACACAGCCAAACCTGGGATTTGAAAATATACACACACCTAGTTCTGAAATAATTTTAAAAGGAAAAAAGGTAAAAATTCATTTTAAATGAAGGTTGTGTGGATTGAGCGTAGGGAGGCTAAGTTATGAATGCTCTACTTTAGTGGAGGGATGTGGGTGGCATACTAACCCTGATTCCCAGCTCTATATTTTCGCCTCCATACACGTCCATCCCAGCATCCAGAAGGCCCAACTCCCCAAAGTATTCCCGGTTTACCACAAAAGAGCAGCCTATCATTGCAGGTGTCCTAAAAATACAGATTTTACACTTTGTATTTTCAATGTTGTTTTTCTCTGATATACTGATTAATTAATGAAGAAATGATGAGGTCAATTACAGATAAATAATTATAAATAATTATAAATAATTTAAAATAATATGAAATTGAAAGCAGTGAAAAATAAAATGTTTTTTTTTGTTATATATTTTCATATTTGTTTTATTTCAAACTATTTTTTTTTTTCAAACTGATTTTGTGAATTTGTTCATTTTTCACTGGAATTCTTTATTGTGAGATCTTTTTGCATTTAAGAGAATATACTACGCACTTTTACTCTGTATTAAGACCTCTTGTAACCGTCCATTAGTTTTTTGTGTTATCTCTGCTCTGAATTGTGATTGCAGAATTGCATTGCCAAAGGTACACAATGTGAAAGAATATTGTAGTGAGTTGATTAGCAACAGAAAACCAGTCACAAACTAAACAATGCTTACCTCATTATATATTAATATGCTTTGTACAGCCCCATATACTTTCTATGCACTCTGTTCACCATCAATCTTAGAGTGAAACACTTAAAAAAGCTCCAATGAATTATCCGTATATTCTTTGTACTCTTTTCTATCTTTTTTCCCCCCAAAAAATAAGACAACCAGAGACACATGAAGTGACATTTCCAAAGCTGGACAAGCAACTGAACCTGCACAAATGTATATGAACTTTTGCCACCTTGCTACCCAATATATTAATTAATAACCCATAGTATGAACAATGTGAAACCTAGGATTGCGTTCAGAATGTGAAAAGTCCAGTAGGATCATACCTGATAGGTGCAGAAGTGTCCCCTTCATCCCACCACTGTTTCGGTGGGCTAATGTACATACACCAGAGCTCCCAGTTATAGCCGTGGCCTGAGTTCTCATAACGCTCCAGCTCAAACGTCTCGTCTTTAATGTTATCTATGGACGGCAGGATGATTCTCTTGTGGTTCTCCTTGATTCTAGACAGAACAGGTTCAGCCCTGACAAGGGGATGTAGAGGTTAGAATCAATATAAGCAAAGCTGTGTTTCACAGTGCTAACAACACTTCTTCAGCTCTGATGTGGAGCTAAATCTAGTCCTGGCTTGAGAATGTGTTAGTGTGTGTTTCTCACCTCACATCAGCCAATTAGATGGACCTACAGAGGGCACATGAACCCTGTTTACACATACTATTAAAATCTGTTCCATCTGAACAGAAGCGCACAGCACTAAATATAGGCGTGAACAGGGTCCACAACGCTTAATAATCTGAAAACCCATTTATAGGTTGTCAAAAAAAGCATGTGACGATATGCTGGGGGGAAAAAAAAACATTTATATCAGCCCAAGATGGTATGGTCTTAAGATGCTGGTCTTAGTTGCTCTCAGGTTAGTTTTAGAGGCTATTGAACCACTTTCAGATGGTCCTAAACCAGTTAAACACTGGTTCTGCAAGACAGGGAGTTCAGCTAGACCTTCTGAAGGACCAGCTTGGCCAGGATGTATGACTATCTTAACTTATTGACTTATCTTGGGATCCTTGAGATTAGAGCCAGACCGATAAAGGATTTTGAAGGCCGATACCGATACAAATATTTGTTGGTTTTAAAATCCGATATTCCGGTATATCGGCCGATATTATTATTATTTCAGAAACGCACAACAAAATATTAACAGATTTCCCTAACATTAGTTATTTGTAGTTATTTGAGTTTTAACTAAAATAATATGATAATGCATTTTAAAAAGAAACTTTGAGGAACATCAAAATATATTAAAGTTCTGATAAATAAAATAATAATTAGTCCCTACATTGCCTTATAGTTATAAGCTACCTTATAATTACAATGTCAGCTTGCTTATCCCTTTACCTGCACTTTATGACAACACTCATGACATGGTTGAAGCGTGATTCGTCCGTTTTTATTTTATTTTTGAAATATTCATTTATCGGCCATTATAACTGCCGATACCGATATTTTAGAAAATGCCTAATGCCTAAAAACCCCAAGACGGATGTTAATACCAGGTGTAAACAAAGCCTGAGGAGTCAAAGTGAGAGTAAGATCATCTATAAAACCAGCAGGATCACGTAGCAAGTGCTAGATTCTCACCATGCCGGCGTGAACTCAACATGGGCATCAAAGAAGCCAGTCACCTCCCCAGTGGCCACTTTCCAGCCCTCGATGCGAGCTCGGATGAGGCCCTCTCTCTTCTGATTGCGCACTATTTTGATAAGACCCGGGTAGCGCTTGTTGACGTACTCCTCCAGTGGCCCTTTCAGTTGCACTGTCATGCATAAACACACACACACGTAAACGGTAAAGAGGGAGAAATCTCGTTTCATGGTGCATGAGTGCTCGTCCCTGTGTTTAAACCACACCAGAGGGATAGTCTCCTACGCCAAAACTCTTCCTTAGCTTTGATCTGTGCTACGGGGATCCACACCATCCCCCTGGAAAACACGTTCTAGGAAAGTGTTCCCTTTTCCCCCCATGTTAAACACTGTCATCTGCATTCCAAGTGACAAATTGTGAATCACTGACATTATGAGGACAGAAATGAGTGTGTTTCTCGCCTGCCCCCTCATTTTAGCAAATGCAGGCTTTTTCCCCCCTGCGCTGATGGACGGTTGGCCCTCCGCCACCTGCTCATGCCAACAATGTGATGGAAATTGAACTGTCTCTCTAGGAAGACCTGAGCACACACTTTGAGACAATAGACAAGCATAGCCATGCACAATGTGAGCAAAGGGTGCTTTGGCTAAATTCTCCAGTTTTTCAATGTTGACACTGAAACACATGTTAGAATGGTTTAAGAAACTAGATTTTTTTTTTCTACTTGCTATGTGGATTCTTTGGTGTTCTTAAGGGTTTTTAGTTCATTACTATACAGTTGCAAGGTGAAACCAAAAGAACCCAGCCATCTAATGGTGTGTTCAAGTCCTTTTGGACATTCAGTTGAATGCACATGGCCATAATTTTGGGTGGAAAACTCTGGATTTTCTTTGATCCCAGTTTCCAAATTGGGGTCATGTTAGTGAGAATACTTGGCAGATACAATGGTAGCAGCATCTGTAGTTGACAGTAAATTGGTTAAATATGTATAAAATTACTATTTGATAGTATTGTACAGTTAAGATGGGAGGGAACTTTAGTAAAAGTTCGAAGAACATATTTTTGTTAGCTTGGTGGAATTGTATCTATGGAAGCTTGTTGCCGCCACAGAATAAAACATTTCAAAAGATATTTGCGACTTTTTATCTCACAATTGCAAGTTTACATCTTGCAGTTCTGACTTTACTTCTCAGAATTGCGAGATATATACTCACAATTGCGTGTTCTCCTTTAGAAATGGGATTTTAAAAAGACGCACACACTCTTCAGACTGATCTCATGAAGTATCGTGTGTATGACACGCCAATTCGTATTTCCATTTTTGGCGTGCTATCAAGACGCATAATCGCTTTTCAGCGTGTTTATGAACGCTGTCGACTTAACGTTATATAAATATATGACTTACCTCAACCCCATCCCTAAACTTAACCGTCACTGGGGTTAATGGCATTTATGACTGTTCCCTTACCATCCTAGGTAAAAAAAAGATATGACTTACCTCAACCCTATCCCTAAACTTAACCGTCACTGGGGTTAATGGCATTTATGACTGGACATGTGACGGCGTATACGGACACGCGGAATGACGCGAACGTTAATGGCGTAGACATACACGCATACACGCGCATACACGCGGATAGCTCATAATGCGTAGAGATAACACGCCATTTGACTCGAAAGTGGCGTGTATGTTTACGCAAAAGTCATGATGTCATGTTGCACTCTTGATGCCATTCTTTTTTCATCGTTGTAGAAGTAGAGTTTAAAAACCTTGCTGAATTTTTTTGTAGAAAAGGTACATTGACATCTTGCTCCAATCAAAGTTATTTGAACGCACTGACATCGTAATTACGACTTTCCAACTGGTAAATAGACTTGTTTTTTGGTTTTTTTTTCAAACCATTTTATGGTTCACCAGAGAATAACCACTAAATATGTTTTTACACCTTGTTGATTAAAGCCAACATTATCTTACCGTCGTCACTGTTGTCATCCACCAAGATGATCTCTTTTAGAAGATGAGCCGGTGTGTGGTTGACAGCAGAATGAACCGAGCGCAGGATGACTGAAAGCGCCTCATTTACAAAGATAAAGATGATTGAAATCTGTGGCAGGTCACGGGGATAAAAGGCCTTTTTGCATCTATAAAAACACACATAGTACATTCACAGAAGATCTTCTCAATATCTTTGAAACGAATCACCTCCTTGAATCTTTGGTGCACTAGAATTTGCGAACCCTTTCATTTCCTAACAGAAGGAAAGCCACGTCTGGCTTTGCTTATTTGTACATTTTCACTGTAACAATTACATAGCCTAGCGAGGCTCAAATATATTGCTTATTTATAGAATCTCATTTAGTCTTGGTATATGGAAAATCTCATATGCAAATGGGTCTAGACATTCTAGATCCATTATAACAATACATTTTTGTTAATAAATAACAAATATGCAAATTTATAAAAGGTTATGTCTCATCTTTGCTGGTCCGTTTCATTAAAAAGCAACAGTAAAAAAAATAATAAAAGAAAAAGGTCACTTGTACTAACTTGCTGGGCCGATAATCTGGAATAGATCTATCCAGAGAGATTTTGTCACTCAGAAATGCATTGTAGCCATATTTCTCCCTCAGATATTTGGCCTCCTTTTCTTCTGTCGGTGTAAGTGTGGCTGGTATACCTCCTCTACCTCGGCCTCCAAAACCTTCGATGAGTCCAAGAGAATTGGACAAACCTATTCAACATAAATGATTCAAAGGCATTTTTGTAAATAATACTATAATCAGACTTTACGTATTAACTTTGTGGAGTGTTTGTGAAATGAAAGGAGATACCATTTAGTTGTCTGTACACCACATCTTCCAGTGATCCTAGTCTTTTCAAGAGCACATCATGAGAGATGCTTGTCTCCTGAGCAGATCCATTCAGATACGTCTGTCCTCTCGCATCAGCAGCCGCCTGTTGACCAACAGCTTTGGTTGTGCGTAAATTGCACTTGCCCCAAAAAGTGATGAAGCCAGCCACCGTAAACACATTCAGCACCAGTAAGGTTTTCCATCTTCTCATCACAAAGGCCATGAAAAATTTTGGTGTTCGGAATCCAGAGAATCGCATCTTGAAAGACATTTCATTCACAAATTTAACTTGTGATGTTAACTATTTTTTTATGGTATGTATTTATTTAATTATTTCATTACATTCTGTGGAATATTTTATTCTGATTGGTCAATCGCGTCATTCAGCGGTTAAATATTTTAAAATAATGGCCGCTGCACTCTATAACGCTGTAAAATGACTGCGAAACAAAATAGATAGGCCTATCATATGCCGGTGCTACTTTTGTGTGTGAACTTTTTTCACATACTGTGATGATGCGTTTTAAATCCTGCAAAGTCTAATGTACATTTATAACACTGTACTTTCTATTATTTGCATCAAATTACAAAAGACATGCTGTGAGGGTGTTTCTGATACAGCGTCTATGAAAGTGACGGTAAAATGTATATCTTTCTCTCTTCCTCTTTTTAAAAGTTGTAAAAACACAAATATGGAGTTCTTCTTTTGCTATTGAACAAATGGGAACACAAAAAATATATAATATAGGCTCTTATTCACCGCTATATAGGTTTACCCAACTATGACGACTTTCGCTTCTGAGAAACCCATGTGAAAAGGGTACATCGCATCACTCCGCCGTCTCTCGATGGTCATGTCAGTGCCAATTAGAATTAATTGACTTCATCTTTCAACTCAAAACGGTTTTGTTTATGTTAAAATGCCTCAGATTAGTATACTTTTATGTGAAAAACTTTTGATACATGACTTAATGGACTCAGGGTCTCGAGATCCACGAAGTGGTAGAGATCGATAAGCGGGAGGATGTTAGCCTACTAATAAATTATACAAACATATTTAAATAATCCGTTATTCCGTATTCTTTCTAAATTGATTGTTGGCCAGACCTACATCATGGACTATCTACAAGTAATCAAATAATTTAACCCAATTGGTCAATATTTCCATTGTCCATGTAGCCATATGGCACTAAGTAGCAAGAGGGAAATAAACCATTTCAAGGTGAAAATGACCGACTCAACCCGTTATAAACTGTAGTTTTTTACATTTATAATTATCCAATACTTATGTTCCTAATAATTTCATATTGTGTTTCTTAACATTATCGATCCAATCATTTCTTCTGTCTAAATGCATTTATGCCGTCTTTAATGAACCTTTTCATAACACCCAAAAAATGTTCAGGCAGGTTTTAAGACACAGGCTTCTGAAAATTACTTCCTACAATATTTGAGTCTCCACACCCAACTGCTTTATCTGACCAAGAGCAAATGTAACTGACAACTTGAGTCATCGAGACTGTTATTGCGATACTTGTTATTCGGCATTATAGTTCATTGAAGAAATTTCCATAACCACTTACCATTTCGGATTGGTAAAATGCATCCTGCACTTGATAGTTGAGTCCGCCTGTGCGCTTTCATCCGTATTCACAGGTTCTTAAGAATAAAATCCACATGGGAAATGTATTTACATATTTAAAAGAGTCACAGCAAAGGTCCTTAACTGCAGTCATTCATCATAAGGCATCTGTCAGTCAGATTCAAGAAGTCTTCAATGACAAACCCAGCTGTTCTTCTTTGCTGGAAATGATGTCAAAATGTGTTTCGAGAGGTCAGGCTTAACCTGTGTGTTTGCCCTGGATAAACAGATGTAAAATCCCTTCACCTCCGATACGAGACTCCGCAGACGCAACATCATCTCCAGCCGGATTCATCCACATCAAGCGCAGTTCTCATTATAAGCGCTATTTCATATCCCGCTGTTATGCGTTGGTCCTTCCGTGCAACGATGATCCCGGAGCAGCCCGCATCTCGTACCATCCACACTGTTTTCTGCAGTTAATGTGCCCTTAAATCGTTTTGTCCACATAATGCTGGATAGCGCCTCGGATGAGACTGATGGAAAACGCGGAGTGGACGAGGCATGTGGAGCTCTGTGGAAATACAGAACAGCTCACGCGCCACTTAACTCTGTTCACCTATGATTTATACATTAAAAGAAGATACATTACAAAGAAGATGATTACTTCCAGACTTCATTTGTTTCTAGTACTTTATATGACATGAAGTCAGTTTATAGACTATAGGCTGTTGTCTTGAGGCTGTTTGGGGTGGTTTGGCACACTGGTGAAGGAACCCTCTGGAGAACTTATGCACCTTTGTGGACTATGAAAAATTCACAGTCTTTGGAGTTCTTGCATGAACACATGGGTTCCATTTTTAAGTTCCTAACATAGAACTCCTCTTTTTGAAAAGGTTCTTGCTTCTTCACAGGGTTTGTGAAGCCAAATGGTGCCTCTTGTAGTATATTTTCCTATTCAGTTTATTTAGAAATTATTTAATCATATCAGTGAAAGAGTAGGGTGTGTTATAGCCCAAGCTGTGATTGTTTCTCTGCATAAAAAGCAGATATGTACAGCTAGCTAAGTTTTAAAGGGTTTGAAGCTAAAGGTGTTTTGTTGTGTGTGTTTATATTAAATGGTGTTGAGCATAGCAAACTTGGCATTGCTGAAGGATCTTGCTGTGCATGCTCGCGGGCGACAGTGCATCTTTAGAGATCTCCATGTGTTTCAGAGTGCTGGAAGGCAGTAGAAAAGGTTGTGCGTTTATACAGAAATTGTTTCGGCTTGTTTGTGCAAATCATTTAGAATACTCCACATGAGAAAGAGATTAAGAATCATTTTACATGCCTAAGCACATGTAGTGAACTTGGCTTCATTTTTTGAGAGAAGTTCTCCTGTGTGCACACAAATAATCCACGCAATTATAAGTGAATGAGATTGACATAAACTGTAAACTTGTCCCTCAAATCTGATTGGTTGATTGGAAAGTTGATCCAGGATCAACAAGGAACATGTGGAAGTTGATGAAATGACATTTGCCGCCGTATTTATAGCACAATAGGGGATTGTTTCATTCACACTCACCGAGGAGGAGATGCGTCTTAGGTCTGGGATTTTGAAGTTTTAAAGGGGAGTTCAATATTTGATTGCTTCCAATATCCATTTTGTAGCTCACTCACTCACTCACCCACATTTTTTTAATCCTTCCATCATGTAACCACTTAAACTAAATGTATTTTGAAGGTTCACTTTGAAGCTGTCGACTTCAATGTACATAGCTGTATGGCTTGTTGAGGGTTTTCCTCTCTGTTGCACCTTTAAATTCCACGAGTTTAGGAGGAAATAGGTCACCCATATAGCCCAAGGAATTGATGTGCCTGGGCACACAGCGATAACTTGGTAGATCTCGCACTCACATAATTCCCTCTCTGCATGCATGGCGAGTCTTCACACAACTGCATTATTTGACCCTTGGTTCTTCGAAAGAACTGACATTCTTGTTCTTGATTACTTGATATAAACAGGAAGTGGCATAATGAGGTTGAATACTGCTTACAAAGATGAAAGTGTAAGGATGGGAGGAACCCAATAGATGAAAGTGCACTAAAAATACTTCAGGGAGCCACACCCATAACATCATCATCCTCTGACTCTGCCCAGTTTGATTGGGTCAGTTTGTGATCAACATGTTTTGATGAGAATATTTTGTTTTCTGTTCCTTTGAACCAGATTCAAGCCAAATACAGCTTTAGTCAACAGGAAATCATAACTGGTCGTATTTACTTCATTTGCACTCATTTCTAGCCTTATTGTCAACAATTTCTCAGTGCACATTATTCCAAAAAAAAAAGAAAAGAAAGAAAGTTGTCTTTCTTTCTACGGAGCCCCGCACATGACATTATGGGCATGAATTAAATACATTACCTTGTTTTAGGCCACTTGTTCTAATTTCTTTTATCATTTTAATTAAATCGTGGTTTAACTACATTAAAGTGAGGCGAACGAATTAGTACAACATGAATTTAGCTAAACCGAGGAGGCAAAATAGTATGTGTGGATGGTTTAACAAGACAGCAAATTAATCAAATGTGGCTCTGTCGTATCTTTCACCAACATGTTGATTATTTTATGTTTCTTTTTAATTGACATTATAAGTCCCACACTAATTCAATATCCTGATATATCTGGAAATGCCTGTTTTGGACACCAAGGCTGCATCCGAAATCACATACATACATGGCTCATAATTTGTCTTGTGTATACATCGATCATATATAGTTTGTTTGACTGAATTTCTAATTGTAGCTTCTATACATTTTAGGCTAGATATTATTGACATTTAACAAAAATAGACAGGGTTGTGTAATTTTATTTTATGTAGCATACTTAAAAAAATCATATATATAAATAGGCTATATATATATATATATATATATATACTGTATATAGCCTATTTATATTTATTTTAAAATTCTCTTCACTATGTACAATAAAATAAAATGACACAACCTTGTCTCTGTGTAAATGTCAATGTCAATAATGTTTCATATCTTTAAAATGATAACAAAAAGATCATGTTCATATTGTTATAAAAATACGCAGTGAAGATAATCAGTGTAGTAGGCCTTGCCTGAACCACATGGCTATTAGGCTATGTTTAAGATTTTATTTAAAGAAAGGCGACAGAGTGGTGTTTTATAACATAATTCGTTTCATTGTTGACGAAAAGAGGCAGAGTTGTAGCATATTTCGTTTTATTGTTGCCTAAAAAATATACATAAAGAGATAACCGGAGTAGCCAGAGCGTGCTGAGTGATGCGATCAAGAACGCGCGCTCCATTTGCACTTCCTATAGTCCTCGGGAGTTCGTTCTCCTGAATCGAACTCGGCAACTCTGAAGTTTGCGTACTTGGTATTGAGAAAGGGCCATGGTGATGTCTACGTCTTCGAACAGACTGCTTACACCCCAGAGACAGGTACTGTATGTTTCGGCCTTCTGACATCCATGCTTACTTTTTTCAAACAATCATACGTTTTGTACGATTCCCATTGTACGAATTCATACGTAATCCCCTCCTTGTAACATCTATGTTCCCTTGAGATCAGGTTGTCTGTATCTTGCTGTAGAACAGACTCATGGACTATTTGTCATGTGCTCGGATGTGTGGATCTGAATGATGAAATAGCTTCATCAAAAAATAGAGCTCTTGGTGGAGAGGGAAGGAAGGTTGGACAGAGAGGGCAGGTGTTCATTTGTAAATAGTGAGTCATTCCTCATCTGGGGACTCTCTCAAATGAGGTCAGCAGCAAATGGGTGAAATTGGGCAATGGTTTGTGAGAATAAGTTGCTGATAGCTGCTACTTTCTTCCCAATGTAAGTGATAACGGAAAGCAGCAGATTGATTGATAAAAGAAAAGATGAAAACACATACAGTATAGATTTTGTAAGAAAAATAAGGTCTTTAAAAGAGAGTTCTGAACCTTTGTACCTTTGTTTTTAAGAGTGCAGGAAACCTATTTGAAATTTCCACTCACACTTTCTGCGTTCAGTGAGGTGTTATACAAAATAATGTTGCACGGCCTCACATTTACACTTATCTCAGGCTATAACGTTTGTGTCTAAAGTTTGTTCCGCTCTGTCTGACTTCGCCAGGTTGTCTGTCACAACAGCCTAAATAGTATGTACAATAATATGCTGTCAGAGTCTGTCTGGGAACAGCTTCAAAATCTAATTTAGTATGCCAAGCATGCGTCTCCTTCAACCATTTGTTGAGTTTACGTCTTAAATTGCCAGTAAATTTAGTTTGCTTGCCGTAATACTTTAATTGGTCTATTATGGTGCTCTGTAAAATCTTAATGTCGTCGAATGTGTTATAATATTTTTTATTATTCACAGGTGATGTGTTTTGACCCAGTTTCAGTGTAGCTAGTCTGCTGGCTGCTGTTTCAGAGACTGAAAACAGCTTCCACTGTTTAAGTAAGATGCTAAGATGTATTATTGTGAGTTGAGCAAGAGGTTTTTGACTCTGGGTCAGGATCAGACCTCCTCACGCTTTCTGCAGTGCGGTCACAGCATTAATTCTGCTTGAATCTTTAACGCATTTGGTCTGCGTCAGGTCTGTCACCATCCATAAGATGAATAGATATAAATGGGGTGGATCTCCATTTAGCAGCTTGCTGTCAGGCTGATTGTTCTCATGCTGTCAGCAGCAGTCATGTTGTGCCGGCGCTACTTTCTAATCCCAGCGCATTGTGTGACTCATGTACTTCTCTGAAGTTAGTGATAGATCAATAATTTCATCAGTTCTCTTTTCCTCTTAAAGCATGATGCAGCTAAGTGGTTAAAGCTCTTAAATTACCTTTTTAGAAGGGCTCTCAAGACCTAAATTTAATAAAGGCTCTGGTTGGATCTGTTACTTAGTCACCAAGTTAATGTTACACCCCAAGGCATCAAAATGAGTAACAGCACTGCAATTCTCTTGTGGTTTACAAATTATTGTGTGATATTGGAAAGTCATGGTTATCTACAGTACAAAGAAACTTTTATGGGTTTTCCATATTTGTTTTATTATGGGAATGGTTGACACATAGAATTGCATCCAACACACGGAACAAAATTATAAACGCAACACTTTTGTTTTTGCCCCCATGAGCTGAACTCAGCGTTCTAAGACTTTATGTACACAAAAGGCCTATTTTTCTCAAATATCTGCCTCTGTGTTAGTGAGCACTTATCCTTTGCTGAGATAGTCCATCCACCTAACAGGTGTGGCATATCAAGATGCTGATTAGACAGCATGATTATTGCACAGGTGTGCCTTAGGCTGGCCACATTAAGGCCCTGTTTACACGAGAACGCTTGCGGGTGAAAACGTAAAAATATTTTATTGAATGTGCCTTTCGTTTACACGGCGATGGCGTTTTTGGGGCCTAAAAACGCAAAAAAGTGAAACCACCCTCCAGAGTGGAAATCTTAAAAACGCTCCACTGCCGCGTTCCCGTAAAAACGCAAAAGTCGGCTTGACAGTGAAGGTTGTACGCAGGCGCGCGGACTTGGTGGTGTTGTAGTATGCACTCCTAGCCGCCTGAAGTGCATACTACATTTAATTTCACACACTTTTGCGTCACTATATGCACGCGGATTTCCCACCAAAAGCGCTCGTCTAAACGCAGAATAAAAAGTGATGACGCAACGCCACTTTTCTCTTCAGAATCGTTTCCGTGTAAACCTACAAAATGGGGGCAAAAACAAGTGTTGCGTTTATAATTTTGTTCAGTGTAATTATAAATGTGTGTTATTATGTTAAAACTGTCCGTTACCATTTTACTGTTTAAATTTCGCTAAAATGTTTCAGTAGCAGGTTTCATTGTGACAACTTGCCCCGTTTGACAACATGCCCCTGCATTATAACAATATGTCTTTGGTGAACTCCATTTCTTTTCTGGACAATTATATTTTCATTTTATTTTTTGTAGCCAAGACATCAAGTAAACCCGTTTGGTCCAAATCAAAGTTTGGATATCAGCGTTCACACTTATTCAAATGAACCGCACTACACTGTAAAAAAAAATATTTTCATGATTTGTAATCACAACATTTTTTCTTTTGTCAAATCAACTTAAATAATTTATGTAGTTCAGATAACATAATATTTTGAGTTTCTGATGATTAAACCAGTCTCCTTAATTGTATTAACTCAATTTTTCCATTTCAATGAACTTAAAATTTTAAGGCAACCAGGTTACTTCCTTTTTTTAAGTTAAACCAACAATATATTTTTACAGTGTAACAGAGCAATAGCACCAGTATTTGTTTTAATCAAACCAAACCAGCCAAGTGTGAACACACCCTTAAACTCAGTGTGTCAAAAACTAGAAATTTTACTTTTTGGTATGCAGACAGCTGTGCATAAACTCAATATCCCAGACAGCAACATAGTGTCGGCCCAGATCCGGCAAACATCTGCTCCGTGTTGAATCCACATGCTGGGTAATAACTTGTTAACTGATTCCAGTTCAGTATCTTCATCGTTTCATATGCTCATTCCTCCCGTTTTTTTTCATATGCAGTTGACATTCGATGCCCATATTAAAATAGTCTTGAGAACTGCTTTTTTCTACCTTGTAAATATTGCTAGACTTTGCTAGAGAGATCTCTCTCCTTGCCCGATGCAGAAGCGTGTTCCTTTATACGTCAAGGCTTGATTATTTCAATGCACTTTACTCTGCTGGTCTTCCTGATAAATCCATTAAGAAACTGCAATATATTCAGAATTCAGCCTGCCGGGTACTGACTCACTGACTCATAACTGTTCGCCAGCATATTTCCCCATCAATTACACTGCATGGCTTCCCATACATGCACGTATCAATTCTAATTTTGCCATATTTTAACAAGAGCCCTATCTCTGTAACCTAGTTTCTCCATATCCAACTCAGTCTCTTTGCTCTTCTGGTTCTTGTACTCTTCAGCAGTCCTCATTTAAATAAAAGTCTGCGGGGGGTCGATCATTCTCTATTTCAGCTCCACGGTTATGGAATGCTCTTCCTTTGGTAATTAGAATTCTCTTGAGAGTTTTATTTTTATTGTCTTTGAGCGTCATTTCTTTTCCTTGTTTGTATTTTTTTAAAATCTTGTTATTTTTAGTTGTATCACTGTTTTTAGTATTATTACTCTGTTGTTGTTACTCTTTGGCAAGATGGCATATTTTATTGATCCTGGAGCAAAATTCCTGTCTGAAAATGTTGTCCTAACCATATCCCCCTACCCCTAACCCTACCCATAACGGATCGCTAACATCGGAGGGAAATGAAAGGTGAATAACACTGATGTAGAAACACTTATACATGGTTTTGCACTTGGTAAAATCTTTTTTTAAAATTGATTGTATAAGTTTTTTTTTACAATCGTATTTATTTTAATATTTAATGTTTTTATATTATTTCAATATATATGTATTTTTTGTGCCAAAACTACAAGACAAACGTTTACTGACACAAAAGCCCCGCAAAAATACTAAAATAAACAACATAATACAAACACATTATTAAATATGATTACGGTTAACCATATGTAATAATTTATTTAAACAATTTTAAAATATCAAATATTAAAATTTTATGTTAATAGCTTTTTTTTAATTTAATATTTAAATAAAGGATAAATATTTAAATTAAATATGAATAATAAAATTGGCACATGTATAATATGTTTTATATATATTTTTTTAATGATAAAAAATAAAAAGCCAATAAAACAATGATTAATTCTGCATGCCCAGGACTCTTAGTATGAGATGTTGGTTTATTAAATATGATTACGGTTATCCATATGTAATAATTTATTTAAATAATTTGATTAAAATTGTATGTTAATTGTTTTTTTATTTACTATTTAAATAAATGATACATATTCAAATTAAATATGAATAATAAAAATGGCACATGTATATTTTATCTATTTTTTAATAATAAAAAATAAAAAGCCAATAAAACAATGATTAATTCTGCATGCCCAGGACTCTTAGCATGAGATGTTGGTTTAGAGTGCATGAGAGCATGGTGATTGCAGTTGCTCTTGACAATTGTCACCCTATAGCACACTAACTAGTAATGTTAGGAGAGCTTTGAGCTGAGACAGTAATTACAGTGAGCCTTTATCCTCAGGACTTCTCACTCACCCTTCAACATGAGTCAAGACTGTCTGTGACACTTCCACACAGCCAGCAAAGAGACAGAGCAGTGTTTTTTTACAGCACTGAACAAAGACACATGGAGTTCTCCTCCTCTCTCAAGTGCTATGGGGTTATTTTAATGTCATGCCTTGAGGATGTGTGTTCAAGGAGTTAACAATTCTGGATTAAAGTGATGAAACAGGCTCCTGCTGGTGGGCTGTGGAGTCCTCCTCACACTTGCTGGCAGATTAAATATTGAGAGGATTAGAAGAAAGAGCTGACATCTAAGCATTTAGGCTTAATTACGCAGAATATTTCATGTGCATTGAATGTCTTCACCAGTAAAGTCTAGATTGTTGAAACATTCCTAATATTCTCCTCATGATGATAACATGCTCATATGATGTGAAGCTTGATGTTATTATGAAGCTTATAAGCACCTGATGCTCAGCACCAAATGGACAGCGGCCCCATGTGCCTCAAAATGAGTTTAATATGATCTGTTTTTCACCCACTCAGATTTCAGAGGCCCAAACTGAGTAAAAAAAGGGTAATTTGGTACCCTTTACTTGATAAACAAAATATGCTATTTATCACACACTAGAAGAAATGTATTAGATTGTATACAACAGGTTTTTCATCATGTGGATAATTTAGGTCATTTTTTGGTAACATTTTTACAGTGTCATTGTTACATAGTTACGTAATAACTCTAAATTATGCATAATTATGCAACTAACCTTAAACCAAACCAAACCTTAATCCTAACCCTATAAGTACATGTAAATTAATATTACTCGATTAATACGATACACAAATTTGAGTTACAGCTTTCCTGTAGCTCAAACAGCAGAGTGATGTGCAGTAGGTTTTATAGATAAAAAAAAACAAACAAACAAAAAAACATACTTTAGTACATTTGTGTAGTGTCACTCAATTTTGATGTGCCTTGTAAAAAATAAATCAGACATTAAGTCATGATATTTGTGACAACCCTGTCACATCTATTGGTTATGTCACACCCTCAAATATGATGTCAGAAAAAAGAACGATAAAACCAAATTAAACCTGGTCTTTGCTGTTTAAGCTGGTCTTCTATTAGACTTCTAACACCCAAAGTGCCCCAAAACCTAATCAAAATCTAAAACCACAAACATATCCGGCATTAAGAATTATATAGTATTTATTATGTAATCATGTATTCAATTAAAAATAACTTAAAAATGTAATATAATTTAATTTAATTACAAATGATTAGATTCACTGGGGGTAAACGAAAAAACATAACCACTAGTTTTTTGTAAGAGTTATCCTGCATTGCATATCTTAGCCACACGGTGTCAGTGTTTCGTAACAAAAGATAGCGTGTCGCTGCACACTTCAGGAAGTGATTCGGGACTTTAATACTTTCTGATACTTTTTTTGGCAAAGCAAAAGATGCGACTAATTATTATATTACATACAGTTCACACAGTTTACACGAGTACTTTAATTGAACGAAAGAACATGGGCAGAGACAGGTTCACATTACATTTATTACATTTGGAATACATGCACCATAAACATGCTGAGTTAAATCGGTGGAAATAGTATTTATAAAACTACCAAATCCTCCTCATTTTGTCAATGGCATATTTGGAGTTAGTTTGTGTGTCAGTTCACCAAAAAATCAAAACCACATCTGGGCTTCATCCTGGCATACAGTTCTACGATTCCTATAATATTTATCCAATACACCATACATTTTATTACCAATGCCAAACAAAGCACATAAACAGTCTACGATGCTATAATGCTAAATGGCTAAACCTGACATGGCTTTAATAGTTCGGAATTCGTCTTTAAAATAATAATCTGAGTTTTTCAGATACACAAGACTGATTGAATCTGTTTCTATGAGAATACAAAAGTCTTAATGATAAAGCAAGAAATCAGTTTTAGAAGGATTGAAAAAAAGGACAATAAGCAAATAATAACCATTGCCATCTATAAATTTATCATTTTTATCACAAAGAGGAGTGCAATCTCTTTGGATTTCATTAGTAGGACAAAGAAAAGTGACTTGTTGCCCCTTCACTGCACTCACTGAACACAACAGAACTTAGTTAGCTCTGAACTAAATGAGGAAAACGAGGTAATGCAACTTTCACAGTGACAAAGGAGAACACAAACTAGATAAACTACTACAGAACAGAACATTATTGTCCATAAAGGGTTATTTCAATCAATTTCAGGACAGATATTACAGTATCTAGTGTAAATAGGGTTAATATTTAGAAAGATTTTGTTAGGCATGGCTGTCATACAACTATACAGAACTATTTTAAAAATGGCTCGACTCGATATCCATAGCATTACAGAGGATGGATTTCCAGACATGTATCAGAGCTCGCCAACAACAAATAATAAATCTCTTCATAACTGAAGAAGAACAGATGTTGTCCAATAAGAGTCTAAAATATAAATTAACTAAACAAAAAGCACACATACAATCAAACATCATAAAAATGTACAGGCAAAAAAAAATAGTCCCAAAGAGTGATCTGAACTATTGATGAGCTCATTCTATACCTAAATGATAAGTCAGCAGATGGATAATGCCATGTCTATTTATGTGTCTGCAACATTTAATATTAAGAGAAGCACTTGGCTTGTTTCTATCTATGATGACAGATATTTACCCGTAAGGCAATGCTATTGCCCAACTAAAATGCTACTTGCTACTCCACATCAATGGCAATCTTCCTGAATGTTATAAATCATGGCAGGATTTGTAAGGTAACAACGCCTCTTTTCAGGTAGAAATATGACCTAAAATGAATGAAAAAGTAGTGGTAGACTTTGGATGGATTAAAATATTTAATTGTAATCTAAAGCTGGCTCACCGTTACGTGTTAAAGTGTCTGTGTAGTGTAAAGATGAAAATGAAGTGTACAAAATTGTAAAGAAAATGTGTGATAGGTTAAAATTCTGTATAATGTCGCTACAAAGTAAAAAAAAGAATGTAACAAAACGAAAAACCAAACTGATTGTTCTAATGGTGTCTGACATTACATTGAATCCAGCGGATGCAGCACAAAGGCAAGTGATTTAAGAATCAAGTGAATTGTGGAATGTGTGAGCAGCAGTGCATGCAGATATTCTGGTCCTATGAAACATTAAGGCACCAGAGGTATCAAATATCTACTTGTTTGTTTTTGTTTTGATTTTTTATATATATAAAAAAAAGATTTCCCAAGTCTTCTAAAGGCAGTTTCTGTGAGTGCATACAACATATCATAGAGGAGACGGAACTGATTTACTTCATGCTTGAGCACCTGTCATCTTCTGCAACAGAGGGATCTGTAGAAGTAGAGAAGGATTTAATAAGACATAAAAATATGCTCTATATGGCGGCTGTAAGAATGCAACTGCTTTTTTTATGATTTGTAGGAGTAAAAAATAAATTGGTACTCTATCATATTGGTTATCGATCACAGAGATTTTTTTCTTTTACAGATTTTTTAATTCGGTTTATTCATATTTCTATTTCAGAAATTTGTATTTATTTTGAAATAAATACAAATATTTGTATTTGTATATAAATATATATTTTTTAAAAAATATTTATTTATAAATATTTATTTTGAAAATATTTCAGCGGATAATGGGTGTTCATTCATTTATATTTGTCAGTTTAGTAGACAAATATTATTATTTATATGAATGAACTTTTGAACTTTTGAATGAATTATTTATATGAACTTTTGTGGTTTATTTTCCAATTTAGGACATAGGAGATTATTGATTGATTAATTAATTATTTTTTACTGTGTACTTTAAAGTACATTTTGAATGAACGGCCCATCAAACACCTGGCCAAAAATGTAAAAAGGCCTGATTTACTCTTTTTAAGATTGGGGTTAAAGAGATACTTAACTTTTTTTGGAAATAGGCTCATTTTACAACTCCCCCAGAGTTAAACAGTTGAGTTTTACCGTTTTTGAATCCATTCAGCCGATTTTCTGATATTTAGAAGAATATCAGTAATCCAGTAGTACTATGGAAGTCAATGGGACCAGAAATTGTCTGGTTACTGATATTCTTCTAAATATCAGAAAATCGTGTGAATGGATTCGAAAATGGTACTCAACTGTGGGGGGGTTGTAAAATCAGCCTATTTCCCCAAAAGTGGAGTATCCCTTTAAATCAAATCATGTAATCAGCCATTGATTAAAACACACCCTCACCTTGGACAGATCCACACCCGTGAGTGCATTTACAGACACGGGCAGCTCTGCGAGGAGACGGTTCACCTCCCCGGTCACGCGACTGCCGTCCCCACTCAGAATAACAATCTCATTGGTCTTGGCCAGAGGAGCAGATACCTTTGCAGCGATCTGAAAATCAAAGTTAGAAAAACTAAATATGAAATCAAGGCCTTCAATGGGTAGTGATCTTGAACAAATGCGCTGGGGATCTCTATGAAGGTAATCCAAATAGTTTCCCTCACTCTGGGCAGCGCTTCTAGGACGAGTGCGGTCTTGGCGGCGTCTCCGTACTGCTGGTAGGCTTCTGCCTTCAGCCTCATACTCTCAGCCTCGGCCCTCCCCACACATGAGATAGAAAGGGCCTCCGCCTCTCCGATCTTCCGAATCTTCTCTGCCTCGGCCTGAGCAGTCAGAACTTTCTTCAACCTGTAAAAATATAGCACAATTCATTTCAGTGTTTGTCACAAATCAGTTTGTCAAATACATAACGGATACATCATATATCCCGTTTGGCTTCGAAGCAACATCTGTGCCACATCTGTGAAACATTTAACTTCTAAAAGTAAGAGATGCACAGATGGCGTAGCCGAGCCTAACACCAAAAGATTGCAGGCTCAAAATCAAAGAGGCACTTAATCACAGTTATACAACAACTAGGTCAAATTTTACCCCAAAATCAAATGATAAAAAACTTATTATATATTTTAACATTTGTATTTATGTATATCCCGCCCAAATTTTCATATTATGTCCCAAGTTTTATTCTATTCTTTATTTAATCTATTATTCTTTTTATTACCTTTGTTATTATATTATTAATAGTGCTGTAAAATAATTTAATCACGATTAATCGCATCCACCATAAAAGTGTGTGTGTGTGTGTGTGTGTGTGTGTGTGTGTATATATATATATATATAATGTCTGGGTGTGTGTATACTGTATATACACACACATATATTTATACATTTATAATGTGTTTGTGTATACGTATGTATATATACACACAAACACACATATATTTATACACACACACATATATATATTTCATAAACATACTTTTATGTTAGATGCGATTAATCGTTTTAACATTAATCGCATCTAATGAAACATTTATTTCGATTTCTTCATATACTATTAACATTATTACAATATTGATGTATTTACATCACACTCACTTCTGCCCTTCAGCCAGCTGCTGCATCTTGTAAGCCTCGGCTTCAGCTGGACGCTTGACCATAGCGGTTAGCTCCTTCTCTGTCCTCTCAATCTCTTTCTCCTCAATGGTGATCTGCTTTTTCCTCTGCACCACCTCGATTTCAATCTCCTCCAGTCTGATCTTCTGCTGCTCTTTAGCTGCCTGCAGTTCATAGGCCAGCTGAGACTCGGCTTTCTGTGTGGAGGAGAGACACATATCACACGATTACTGTCACTCTCATCTGAGACTGATAAATATGAATGTATAAGCCCACATCCGGGCGGCTAACAAGATGACTGAGATTTAAGATGATGGCCCTGGACTGAAATGAAATTTAATCCAACCTTGGTGTTCACTTCTTGATTGAAAGCAGCTTTCTGCAGCTCCAGCTCTCGCTTGGAGTCGGCCATTTTAGTGTCTGCCAAGAACTTCACATCCATCATTTCTTTCTTGCACTCAGCTTCCTGATCAGGGACGTGGGAGAAAACAGAAGCTAATGAATGCCACACATTTAGTGGATAATTCATTAGCGATAAAGAATGTGAAGCCAGAAGTCTCTTACTCTAATCCCAGCATCCCTCTCTGCCTCGGCCACTCCAATGTCGGCATCCCTTTGTACAGCCGCTGTCTGCGTTTTTCCAAGAGAGCTCAAGTAGTCCATCTTATCATAGACATCCTGTTAAAAAAGACAAGTGGTAATATTTTAAATTGTATCACTTGTTTTAATGTTTTTTTATTATTATTATTTTATTATTATTTAGATTATAATAATTAACTATGACTTAACGAAAGTATATTGAACACTTTATAAAATTTCTTATAATATGTGTGTGTTGTTTGCTTAAACTATTAAAAGTAGTTATAGTTTGCATTAACTGACATAGAGCTGAAAAGAAATTAAATCTGAAGAAAATTAAAACTTAAAATAAAAAAAAAACTTAAATTAAAAATTGTAATGTTATCTTCATGAAAAAGACACATGCTTGTATATATTTAAGAAATATTTTCATGTATATTTTGTATATAAATTTATATATAATTTATATTATATATATATAAATATTTTACATATAAATAAGATTTTTTTAAATATACATGCTTGTCTCTGTATTTATATATATATATATATATATATACACAAAATAATTATACACAGTGCACCCACATATATTATGTTAACACAAACTTTTATTTTGGATGCGATTAATCGGGATCGTATGACAGCCCTAATTTATACTAATTAATATATAGTAAATATAACATTATATAAATAATGCTAAAATTACACTTATTTTAGGATTAATATATAAAAAAATGAGTCTAACAGTTTGAGTTACATGTGCACTGGTCCTATAATGAGGTCTATAATGGAGGTGGGCCACTTGTCTATGAGTATGACTTTGCATTAAGAAACACCCATAACTTACTTTTATGGTAAAGCTGAGGATCTCAATGCCCATCCGGCCCACATCAGGAGCTGCCACCTCCCTTACCAGCTGAGCAAACTGATCTCTGTCCTGGTAGATCTGCTCCACGGTTAAAGTGCCTATCGTTGTAACAGCAACAAAACATTAACTTCATAGAATCGCATTTGAATGATTTTAATGAGGTTATTATAATTGTTGGTAATATATTAACCTAAGATTGAACGCAAATGTCCCTCCAGGGTTTGCAGGACCACAGCCTTGATTTCGATGACAGATTTTCCCAGAAACTGCTCACAGGCAACAGCTAGCAAGTCTTTGTCAGTCATAACCTTGATCTGACAAAAACACAAAACAGTAAAATTCATTTAGCTTTCTTTTGCACTCTGAAAAATCTTTTGAAATAAAAGTGAATACATAGTGTTTTTAGAGGGTCAGTAACATTTTAAGTGTTTTTTAAAGTCTCTTCAGCTCACAAAGGCGCATTCATTTGGTCAAAACAATACAAACCGGCATATTGTGAAATATTATTACAAAGTTTTCAATTTGAATCTATTTTACAATATAATTCACTCAAAGCTGAATTTTCAGCATCATTACCCCAGTCTTCGGTCACATGATCTTTCAGAAATCATTCTAAATCCTGATTTGCTGCTCAAGAAAAATTTCTTATCAATGTTGAAAAGGTTTTTTATGAAAAGAAAAAAATAATTTATTTGTAATTTGACATCTTTTGTAAAATTATAAATGTCTTTACAGTTACGTTTCTTTTCATAAATCCTTGCTGAATAAAGATATTAATTTTTAAACAAAAATATTACTGACCCCAAACGTTTGAATGGTAGTGTAACTGTAACTTTCAAGTGCAAAAATATCATTTAATTCAATTCAAATATCTGATACTAAGCTGCAAAAGTGAACCAATCATTAATATACCATTATGATACTATACTGTATATATATATATATATATATATAATATGTGTCTAATCCTGTTCCTTAAGATCCAGAGATCTTCCTCCAGAGTTTAGCTGCAGGGTTGCAATCCTGCAAGGTAGATCCTCCAGAAATAGGACGGATCACCCCAACATTGTGTTCACATCTAATGATAAAAATCTAATCATACATTTAATAAAACAACAGTAAATGAGCTGTGAGCGGTCCATGAGAGAGTGTTTACTTGAGCAACTCCTGTAACTGTAATAGCAACTCCCTCCGCTGTCTCCACGTCTTCACACTTAGGCTGTAGTGTCATAATCTCTAGTGTAATTCTGGGGGAAAAAATAACCAGAAGTCAAACACAACCTTTAAAAAGAGTGCCTAAGGCGAGAAAAACCTGTTATTCCAAGGCTTGTTAGCGTTGCAGAATTCAAAAAATGGGACAAAAGTGCCAAAGGACAATAGCAGTGGCTGACAGGAAGAACTGTATGCAGTCAGAGAGATGTTTAAGACGAAAGCATGAAGCAAACGCTGCGCTCAATAGAAAAGCATCAGATCAGTTCATAAATCAACCAATTCAGCTGATCATGGAAATTTAAGATGTGAACGGAAATAGAATAATAATCAAGATGTATATGATTAAAATATATCAAGTGATCTCTGAAGACCTCTGTACAGCATGCACATTGCAAAGCCAAACTGGTTTGAGACAAACACACCTTTAACCAGGTGCAGCTTTTAGTTTTCTAAGGTCAAGCATTGTAATTATAACCAAACATTGATTCACTATGGTTAAGGTGAACTTTGACTGCATTTTCTGCACCACACATGAAATGTGATCCTCATTTATTTGACTGTTGTTACCTCTGGGTGTCTGATATAAGCCACCATGCCCACGCCCAGCCTCCCACCACATACGTCTTTGTATCTGCCCCACAACAGGCACCTAAGAGAGAACAAGAACACACACATGTGATTGCAGTGATCATCTCAACATAGTCAAACATTACAAGGATATGATCCCATGAAGTGAGTTCAATGGGGATACACGAAGTGAACAAGAGGATGCTAAGATGTCTACACTTAGATAGTTCGACTGAATATTACCATATTTATGTACTAGTTTTTCAAACTGGGGTTTAAGAAAAAGTTTAGAGAAAAACGGTAAAAAAAATTTAACAAAAAATTAAACAAAATAAATAATTGAAATAAGATAAACGTAAAATAGAATTTACATAAATATAGTAAAATATCACTTTTAAGTAAATAAATAATAGGCTATCTAACAGAAACTAAATATTTTCTAAATAATAATTTAACATATATTTATACTAGCCTATTAACTTAATTAATTAATAGCTGCATTTAAAATTTTTTAACGAGGGAATGTCATACCAGAATATAAGAGATTGAAAACCCCTGTACTATGGTATGAACATAGTACTCCAACATACCATTGTATTTAAGGCAATATACAAAAACGTACCGTGCTACTACCTTGAATTTGGACGTACGGTACCATGGTGGTCCTACAGTGTTGGAAGTACCATGTAAATATCATTACTCTTAGCACAATATCGTCACAGTACCTTTTAAGTGTAGTAAAAAAACAGAGCACTTTACATTAAACAGACTTTACATTAAACAGCCTTTAAAAAAAATAAGCCAAAATCATCACAATATAACCATTTCACTATGTTGTAAAGTAGGGCTGTCAAACGATTAATCGCGATTAATCGCATCCAAAATAAAAGTTTGTGTTACATAATATATGTGAGTGCACTGTGTATAATTATTTTGTATATATATAAATACACACACATGCATGTATATTTAAGAAAAAAAAATATTATTTATATATAAAATATTTATATTTATATATAATATAAATCTATATACAGTATATACATGAAAATAATTCTTAAATATATACAAGCATGTGTGTGTATTTATATATATAAAATAATTATACACAGTGCATCCACATATATTATGTAAACACAAACTTTTATTTTGGATGCGATTAATCGCGATTAATCATTTGACAGCCCTATTGTAAAGTTGCCGTCTATGAGAACTGAGAGCATAGTATAATTTGTATGAATGAATAACTATGATTTGATTTTACAGTGTCCTTGTTTCATATGTTACATGCACTTACCATAGTAATAACAGTAAATGATGCATATATAACCCTCGACCAAATCGTTAAAAAAAATGGTTAATTAATATTACACAGAACTTAAATATATATTTGCACTGTAACAATGACGGATTAATAAAGTGTTACCAAAAAAAGTGTAACCTTAAATGATGCTTAGAGTGATTTTTTTCCATGTACATTTCTGAAATGCACTTTCAGTAAAGCTGCTTTGAAACAATATGTATTGTGAAAAGCACTATACAAATAAATTTGAAATGAATTGAAAGAGTGCAACGGGATCACTGATCTATATAGACTGACATTATTATGACACAATGTCAGTATATAGATCAGTGAACGGGATGCACCTAGCAAGCATTGTGATATGCATTAATAAGGAGGAAAATTATTTGTAAACACGGAAATTCATAAATGAATACGTTTGGATTTATACTAAATTTCGAAAACTAAAAACGCCGAAAATTGTTTAAAAAACAGTTATGAATGACTAGTTTAAATGCGGAAGAGCTGGGCTGGGCTAACATAGCTGTAACGTTAGCTAGCTAACACGACTGGATGATTTTATTTACCAAACAATTCATAAATAAATGAAATAAACACTTCATTAAATTATTAATTAAATAGCTGTTTGAAATATTATATAAAGGTCTTAATATTGCAAGATATTGTAAACATTGATTATTACGATAACGTTACCTGACACAACGAGCGCTTCATTTGGTCCAACAGTCAGGCAGCAACCCATACTTGCATTTAATATCGATCAGTAATCCTTTCGTGTATATCCCTAAACGTTTAATAAAGCGTTTATTTAGCAGCTTTTTGACTCGTAAAATGTAGGTCCCCACCCTAGTGAGAGAATGAATGTTTGTCAACACAAGCGACCCTGCCCACCACTGGACGGAAGGGTGGGAGAGAGGATAGTGTGTGTGTGCTAAACATAGCGAGCTCCCTACCTAGACGTATGAAAGGGTCTATGATGTCTAAAATGCTGTCTAGGTAGGCAGCTCGCTTGGTTTTGGACACAGACTCCGTGTTGTCATGATTACTGTATTCATGTCTAATTCCCATCGTGTTATTTGATTTTCTAATATATATCTTGTTTTCATTATTTGATTTTATACTAGTCCTGAGATCTGAGGGATAGACTTTATGCATTTCTGCATTTTACAGTTACGACAGAAAGAAAGACTTGGCAAGTGACGTTTACAGAAAAGCACTGTGGTTTTATCATGGTAGGATACTTTGATATCGTCTTGAATGATTATCACATTCATGTACCACCATAGTATGTTTTTAGACTATTAAGAATTGTTTGCGTTGTGACATACTAAAATAAAGAAAATATTAAATGAAGAAAAAACGAAATAGTGGCTAAATTAATAATATAATATAACATAAGCAAATATAAAAGAAAATATATGACAAAATGCAAGAAAATATAAGAAAAAAAGGAGAAATATTGGTTAAAATAATTCAATGAGAAAATATAAGACAAAATGCAAGAAAAAATAAGAAATACATTAAATATTGGTTAAATTAATAACATAATATAATACAATATAAAAGAAAATATAAGAAAAAATTAAAAAATGGTAATAATATAATATAATATAATATAATATAATATAATATAATATAATATAATATAATATAATATAATATAATATAATATAATATAATATAATATATAATGGGATCTAGTATAATTCCCATTCAGTAGGTGGCGCGTTGAGCCCAAGTTACCGTCGCGTTTTCTCGACCTCAACGAGGAAGACACGTGGGAAAAGCTTACTGCGCATGCGCGGATATAGGCTGCAGTGGGCACTGGGCAGCAGCAGTGACTAGACAAGCGCTTTATCGACACAAGCAGAGCACAGGTGCCGAATAACCCAGCAAAATGCTCTTTTAAACAATCGCACGTCTCATCCCGGAGCCAGAGAGTAAGTTCTGCTTTCGACACCTCCAATCTTGTCATTTTAATGTGGTTTTAAGAAGCTGTGAGATGAAAGCCGGGCAGTGGCTCGCACAAAGAAGACACAGGCTATATGCTAGTGGCAGTAGCAAGTGTACAGGCAGAGGTACCAACACAGGCAGAGATCACTCTAATCACCCTTCGGATTGGTTGCTAGTTAGCTGGGCATGAGATGACCACGACAAACCTTCAATCATCCTGATATAGCCTATCTACAGGGCAGATGTGCTGTAATGACCCTAAATTGTGTAAGTGTGTCTGTGTTGGTCTAATTTTAATGCATGTAGCTTGTAGCTAAGCAAAGTTGGTGGCTAGATGATTTATTATAGGGTGGATGATATAGCAATCACCAATTGTACTTTCGAATTCAAGTGCTTTGTTTGTATGCTTGGCTAACTGTGTTTGGGAGTCACAATGTAGCTCAGCTTATCAAGAGCTTCTGTTGTTTTTTTAATTAAGACTTTAAATGTGTGTCAGCTTAAATGAACTAAAATACTGCTTGGCTATACGATATTTGCTTGTAAGAGCTCTGAACTGTGAGTTTGTCTAGATATTGAACTCAGTTCAAAGGTTTTTTTTGAAGAGCACTACCTAAATAAACAACTCCCCCTTACCATTGGTCCGTTTTAGGCATGATATAGCAGGGCTTACACGGTCATCTCTAATTCTTCATAGGTCCAGAGTGTTTTAAGGCATTGTGAGTGTCAGATTCAGCTGATAACACATTGTTTACTGTAAAATTAAAAGCAACTTCCTGATGAAAATAGTTGGGGGTTGGGTGCTCTGAACATGTCAGGCTCGGTCTTGACTGCACTTTTTGACACCTGCACATCTCAGATTGGATGAATCAGCTGGAAGCATGTGGCCTGTGGTCGTGTTGCCGCATCCCCTGCCGTGCCCCTGGGCACCTGCCAGGCAGACGGGAAAATGCGTTTGCATCGCACTCCTGACACTCAAACTGCAGGGTGTGCACCGTAGGCCCTGACACCAGCTGTTTCAGAGAGCTATTTAAAAAGGTCATGCTTGAATGCATGATATTTAAATAAATGGCTACAATGAGGCAATTACAGAGATCTATAGCTACAGCGTTTGATGGATGTTCAGGTGAATTAGCAAGGGTAGGGCCTTTATACTCTTCTGTGATTGCCGTTTTTTTTTGCGGCTGGCTGTAAATCATGTCATTTGTTGACATTCTACTCAATATTACTTACTTAGCTTGTTGGGATATTCACGGTGTGGTGATTTTCATTCTGTGACTCTTTTAACCTAAGACTTTTTGATTATTGCTTCTGCTGTTGCACCAAACCACCACTAATTAAAATAGAAATTTCCACCGTTATAATTTATTACTCTCATTAAGTCCCATTGCAGAGTTTGTTCCATTAAACCTACGTCTGCACGTGAAATTGGATTTCTTTAATGACGCCCTCAGCGGAGAAAATAGCCAGTGTTTCTTTTTTTACACCATGTATTTTAAGAGACAATTGATGTGAATCCGTTTTTGTTCGTGACATGAATGTTTCCTTTACAGTGTGATGAGGAGTAAAAGTCCAATGTTGCATTAGTCTCATTGTGACATGCTGGCCTGTCTGCCGGTATCAAACCCCTCCTTCCAGCTTCTCTCGTACACGCAGATGAACACTGGACTTCAGAAATGTAAGCTGCCTTTAACTGAAATGAGCTTTGTTCTGATTAGGCTGCATGTTTGTTTGACCTAGTTTATCCCTTTGTTAGTGAAACAGATGCTCTTCCTCATGACCCTGCTCCATCAAAGCCCTGTTAAGCAGTCATATGCCATCATACGAGCGCCAAATTCCTTGCATTAACCTTAACGTTTGGCCTTGTGTTGCTCACAGGGGACACTACACAGAGGATGAGATCAGCACACTATCCTACCCCAGCGGAATTGGATGCCTATGCTAAGAAAGTTGCCAATAACCCACTGACTATAAAAATCTTCCCCAATAGTGTGAAAGTACCTCAGAGGAAGCATATTCGCCGCACTGTTAACGGTCTCGACACCTCCAGCCAGCGATACAGCCCCTACCCACCTCAGGTCAACACCCGGACGGGCCTCTTGGCCATCGTCAAAGTTCCCGTCAAAGGGATCCTCAAGGACATTGAAGGCGGCCGAGCCCGTTTTCTCCCCAAGCTCATCATGAACCCGCACAGTGGGCTTTACACCAGTTCCAGCACTTTAAATGTTCCTCACACTGTTCCACACGTTCAGACTCCTTTAGGCCAGAAGAGTCTCGCCCACTCTCAGGCCTTGCAGGCCCATTCACAATCCCTGCAGCAGAAGAGTAGTTTACAACCACAGCAGAGCCTGGCTCATCAGGAGGCTTTACATCAGAGCCAGGCTCACCAACCGCCAGTACCACACCACGCCCTAAACCACCAACAGACTCTCATGCAGCAGCAGCAGCAGCAGACACAGTTGCCTGGTCCACAAGGACTACGGCATCTGCCTGATATCGCGCAGTCGGTGAACCTGCAACACTCCCAGGGCTTCTCTCAATCCCAACCCATGCCACAGGCCTCTTGCACTGGGCCACCGGCCCCAGGGGTCTTACAGCCACCCCTGGCAGGCTTACAGATGGCACGCAAACTGCCTGACGCCGATGCCCCTCCCAATGTGACTGTGTCTACCTCAACCATACCGCTGTCCATGGCTGCCAGCCTGCACCAGAACCGGCCCAGCGACTTGAGCAGCATCGTCAATCAGATCAACCAGTTCTGCCAGGCTCGGGCTGGCATGGGCTCTACCTCCGTGTGTGAAGGACAGATCGCCAACCCCAGTCCCATCAGCCGCAACCAGCTCATCAACGCAAGCTCTCGGGTGTGCACTCATCACGTTGTGGGTCCTCCGCCTTCTTGCGTCCTTGGCAACTCTGACAAAGGTGGTCCTGCTCTGCATCTGCCCGACATCGCGGCCATGAACAGGATGCCCCTTTACCACAATGACATGAAGCAGCAGCAGTCCCAGCCACAACGTCAGCAGGGTCCTTGGGGCCAGCACCAGTTGGCACACCTTCAGCACCTTCCGGAGGGAGCGGCTCACCAGGGCAAGAATCTCCCTAGAGAAGGCCTAGTGGGACCAGGGTTCCTAACCAAGAGCATGGGCTACCCGCAGGAGGTGTGCATGGCTCAGTCCTTCAACTTGAAGCCCCCCACTGATAAACCAACTCCATCTCCTCCGGTCAACGGGATGCCCATGAGTTACAGCAATGGCCACTACATGCAGCCTCACTGGAACAGCATCCTGCCCACGCCAAACAGTGACAGCTCAGGGTCTCAAGACCTGGTGGGGCCGTTCCACGGAGGCCTATCAGGGGCCTCCATAGACTGCACCCCTGGAGCACAGTACAGGACCGGGCTGTCCATTTCAAGCCAGACCAACCTGATGCATACCATGGAGTACATGGGTGGCGACTTCCAGGCGCCCTGCTTCCGAGCGCAGAATCCTGGCACAATGTCAAAGATGCACAGAGCCTCAGTCAGCAGGGCCACAGATTCAGGTGATAGTAGAAATGTCCACATCCACCACCCAGGGTACAGATGAGCTGCGGCCAGTTCACGCAAGTCAGTGTTAGTCGGAGCGCAAGGAAAAAATACCCCCATCTTGCAAGTGATCTACTGAATGTTTCCTGTATGATTATTTCCGTGGCTATCACAAATCTTAACACCCATGTGCCACTTTGGTTTCTTTTCTTATTTTAATTTCTATTCGTATAGATTACTTAAATAATTAGCTGTTGGGGGGATAATTCGGCTTTTATTTATTCTATTTTTAAAAGAAAACAGCCATAACAGCTTCAGTTTATGACACAAGCACTGTTTTTTTTCCCTTTTCTCCAAGTCCTGTCTGGTTTGTGTAATGTAATTGGAAAAATGTACCACATAACACGCATATATTTATTCGCTCTTTCTTTTTGATTAGCAAGTGTCCATTATTTAAAAAGCTGAGAAGAAATTCTCAGCAAATTCCATTTGTATGTAGTTTAGGCCTACTTGAGATTTGAAGTACTAACTCACTGAAGACGTTTAAGGGGTGCCATGATGCTGAAATCTTTGGCTGTTCCATCGAAGCTAACAGCTTGTACAATGTATAGAGGTCGATTTTTATTTTGTTCCTCTCAATGTTTACATATTGTGCTTTTGTAACTAATCCTAAATCGATATGAAAGTGCAAACTGATACTGGGATATGCACATATGACAAGACTGTTTCTTTTTCAGACTGTTGAACATGAATCAGGTTAAAGTCTTTGATGGAAATGTTACACTGGGCTGAGTAAAGCCACATCGTGTACAATGTTAATCCTTCTTTTGAAGTGTCAGTTAATGCGCTATCCTTTTTATCCTATTTTTTTTTCCTGAGTATCTCATTAGATTTCAGTTTAAATGGAGACTGCTGTAGACTGAAATTGCTTCGAGACTTGTGCTGTGCCCTAATTGCATAGCTTAGGGGTTTATTTTGTGTCTCAACTTAATTGTTACTACTTGAATTTCAATGGAAAGACACGGTGACAGCAGGCTTCGACTCACTAGAGGTCTCACAGCAGACCGACTTTAGCAGCCGACCCAAAGCTTCATTTGGGAAGTTTCATCACCCGCTCGTGCGTTAGTTCATCATTAAAGGAAAGACGTCCTTGACCGTAATTGGATGACGGAAGTGTGTTGATGTAAGCGCAATATAAATGAGCGCCGCAGGCTAGCCTGTGGCTTCACTGCTGTGTTACTGTAACTGAGAGGTGTGATTAGCCGGTGTGAATGCTGTGTATTGGGGCGGATTGGCTCCCTGCTTTTGCTCCATCATTAACACCATACCGCTCTTCCCTGGCGGGATCATTTCCATCTCCGTCACACGCTGTTGTGTCAGCTGAAGCCTGCCACTGCATTTTCCACCCACCCTAGGCACTTGATGTGTCACGTCGGTCTTATCTGAAATAGCTGAAATGCACCGCCGGCGACAGTCTAGGTCTATTTGCTGGGAAACAACCCAAGTAAAATACACATTTTAGGTTTAGTTGTTCTGTGAATCTGATAATTGATGCTCCACGGTTTAACTCCCATGGAGAGTTTCTCTCTTTCTCAGGTCTACCTGTGCCTCTTCTCATATTCTCCCTTGACTTTTATGTCCAACAAGTCTCTCCACCTTTATCAGGACAGGCCATCTGGCAGGGGAGCATGGGTATTGTCAGACTTTGGTGTAACGAGTGGAGCAACTGCAGATGAGTGAATGGGTGGAGCCGTGACACCCAGTATCATAACCTCCCTGTTTGCCCCTCAAAAGCCTTAAATATTTGATCCCTGAACTGTCCTTGACAATAGGCATGGCGTAGAATATAAATTAATGTTATTTAGCTAAATTTCTTTTTGTGAAACCTTAAATCGGGGGAGCCTACTCCCGAAAGGAAGAGTTTTTTTTTTTTTTTTTTTGTATTTAGCAATGTATGTGTAGTATTGGGCTGTAACAGTTCACATTCACACCATGTCATGTTATGTTTCCTGAACTAGCATCTTTATTTCCTTTGTTTACCATTGCAGCAAAACCTGTTTAAGTCCTAAATCTGTTTCCTGTCATGGGCGAACACATATGTTGGAAATGCAAGCTCTACTAAATGCTTTGCATCCTGGCTAAGGTTTTTCAGTAACAGCAAGCCTAGTTTAAGCTTTCACGACAGAATACGTTTCCCATGAAGCTGCTATTATTATTCTGACCACAAAAAAATGATTTCTCCTAAATGTTGTGAGGATAGAGTTAAGGTCTAATTTATATTATGCCTTTTTTTGCAATGCAATATTAATAGGTTGAGTATCGGCAGAAACAAGTTATTCCGTTTGCCTGTCGAACGTCATTTGTAAAGCTTGAGTGTTTAGACTTCCTGTATTTCTTTCGATCCTTATTTCATGCCTTGTTACAGCTCAAGAGTACAATGTCAGGTTACTCTTTTAATAGTTACTATCTCTATGTGAAGTGCCTCCTCTGGGCTGATGTGGACTGAGTGTTTGTGACCATTGGGATGGAAAATGGACTGGCGCTAGTGCACATTCCATAGACGTAGTGCACTGCTCACGAACGGGGGACCGAGCTACTTTAAAAACTACTGAGATCGTTCAGAAAAAGAAAATGAACATTGTGTGCTGCTGCAGGTGCGAGATCTGTTCGGATGTGAATAGTTGCTGCTGAATCACTAGTTTAGGTGGCGAGAGCTACGCTGCTGAACTCCCTAGTGTCCTTGAAACATTCAAAGGAAAGCTCTGGAAAGTTCTTTGTCTTATGGAGCACATGCACTCCTGCCCCCATCACCACCCCACCCCTTCCCAAAACAACACAATGGCAGTTTTGGACTACAGGAGTGTGTGTTTTTGGAGGAGTTGAGTGTGTCTCATCTTGTTCCACCAAAGAACAAAATGTCACTTGAATGGTAGCAGTGCGCACCTGTTTTATGTAACCGAAAACTGTCATTCCAGATACACATTTTTTCAGGAACGTGTTGCACAAACATTCCCCTCTAACCAAAATAAAGTTTGACTTGCATTTGCAAAGTGTCTCTTTTTGTTACCCAAGTTTCTCTGGTTCTTGAATACTGGAATAAAACTCTGTCGCAGTACTCCAAAACAAATACTCGGCAAATAAATGTTTTGTAAAGAATTGTGCTCCGAAGTATTAATTTTGAATGCAATCTCCTGCTTTCAATTTTCACGATTCATAAAATGGTTTCTTCTCTTGTCTTTTTTGATCAGTACAAGTACAAAATGTGTAAAATATTATAGCTTCAGTGGGACTATTCAGGGCCATCTATTGAATTCTCAACATTTTAGATCAAAAGTTTTATTTTTTATTTATTTATTTTTTCAAGTTTTGAAAGCAGTAGCCATTTTGTTTTGCTAGTGTTGCTAGCTAAACTAAGGAAAAACATTTCTTTTACTATAGCCTACAACTCAAGACAGCCTATGGTAGCATAACTTGCATGTGAAATCTGACAAGAGATATTAAGTTACTTAAATCTTGTGTGAGTTGCTTAATGTTCTCATAAATACTGTATAGCTAATTAAGAATGCAACAATATACAACAGTAAGTTCCGGTCCGCGAATTTGATTGGTTAAGTGGCGTTGGTTAAAAACACACTGGTTCAACTGGGACTACTTTGGCTGTATCACTCCACTTGTCATTTCGTGCCGTATCAATCATAGAATTGAATGTTTTTGTGCAGTCACGTCGACACAAAGTAAGTGGCAACAAGTTGCAATTATCAATCAACTGAATTTTCTCGGAATCCAAAAGATTCGCTCAAAACTTAATTTGTTAAGATGTGCAACGGCTAGTTTGGTTTTGTTTGAAGCTATTTTAGTTAGCAACATAGGCTAGCTTACATAGCCTAAAGTAGCTGGCAATATAACTTTTTAATCTAATATGAAAGTTATTCAGTAAAAGCCAGGAACGTTTGGCCTGTCACACATTAATGTGCGTTTGGTCTGATTGACAAATCTGATTTCATTTAACGTTTATTAATAATGATATGGAGTGATCGAGGAATCATATTTTATCATTTGAATTTTGGTTTAGAAAATGTTAAGAATATCATATTGATCCCCTCAGCTCGATCTCAAATTAATTACTCAGTTCCTGCTTGTTCTCTATCGAATGTAGGCCTATATATTGATTGAAGCCTAATATTGTTATATACCATTAGAATCTATCAGGATTGTTAGAAAGCTTTAGTGGCCCAAATCCACCAAGTCTGCCCATCCATGCTGCTCGGAGTTTGGCAAAAGACTCCAAAGTATCCTTAGTTAACTTCTGTATCCTTTGAAGATGGCAATGGCTTCATGGCACAGTTTTGTACAAAGCCAATTAGAGCTGTGTCACACACAAATGCCCTGAGGTTAACTGAGCTCCGACTCAAGTGCCAGATCTGTCAAGATTCTGTGGGTGGTAATGCATGTAAAAATAAAGTGTTTTCTGCACATGGTAGAAGACACTGCTAAACCCTTTTGACAAGATTATTACTGAGCCCACAAGAACACTAACACACTAATTCAAAACCCCAAATTATGAAGAATTGGGATTTTGTAAAATACAATAAAATCAGGAATCTGTGATTTGTTAGTTATTTTTCAATTTGATTTAAATGACACATTTAATAGATACATTGACCTACAGTAGTAAATATAAGATGGATGGTCGGATAGATGGATTGGGGTTGGAAGGAACGAAATGACATGTTTTCAAATATCAGGATATCAAATTTTGTTTCTTTTTAAAATTATTCTGTTTAATCATGTAAACACACAGGGGAAATAATTTTAAGTTAATTTAGTGTTGTGTGACCTCTTCTGGTAACTTTGTGTAGCAGCAACACTCTTTTTGGTATACTTTATAATGTAATGTGGCAGTAATAGTTAGTGCAACACTGTTAGTTAATTAGATTAATTCACCATTCAGTAAATCATACAGAAAAAATTCAAACATTTTCTATTTATCTAATAGTATAATGGCCACTATGATAATAAAATGAGAAAAAAAATGAGTCATGATTAATCAATTGAATGAGTTTAATGACTAAAATCATATTAAAATGCCATCATAAATATAATGGACTATAATTATCCTTCTTAATAAATGTATTGAGTCTTCTCATACGCTAATTATTTATGCTTGATGCTGATAGACTAAGTATTAGTTGAAAATAAGTGGTGAAGGACCAGCAATTCCCTCATTTACAATACATGGCAGACTTATATCTTATGGAGCAAATAACATTAGGAGTTGATGGAGGTGAATGAAGAACAAGACATTAAAAAACTTGATGAAAATGCATTACGTTTCTACAGGTGCTGTCCATTAGACACAGCATAATGAAGTCCATGCATTATATTATCTAAATAACATTTTCTAGACCCTCATATTTCAGACTACATGCATTGCTGTTATTGCAAATTTCATAAACTGAACTTTCTCTTCGGACGCTCTGGCATCTTTTTTGCTGGACTTTCTTTGTCATTCCTGAGGAGATATAGAATAAAAATGATCAATGCATGCAATTGCATGTATTTAATGACATTTGATGAAAGAATAAGAGTATAATGCATTACTCATATGATATTTTTCTTAAATTAAAGTGCACCGGTCTTTCTAGCAAACACGCTTCTGTTACATACTTTGTTATTGTCTCAAACTTTGAGTCCCTGTAAAAAGGGCTCTTCTTCATCATGCACAATAGTATGATGTCACACAGGAAAGAACCCTGGAGAAAAAAACAATCTTGTTAGCAGCCATTTGTAAAAAATGGATGATGTATGACAACATTATGACTTGGAATTTTGGTCTTATAATAATGCTCATTTAAAATAATGTCTCAGCTTCAGATGTATATGTTACAATGGCCTTGTGTAGATAAAGCCAACGACCAAGTAATAATGTTATTACAAAAAAAAAAAAAAATCACAGTGATCTAAATATTTACTTACAGCAGTCATTAAAGCTAGAACTGATACTATGTTGATGATGGTATTAATAAAACAAAACTTTCTTGCCTGGAAAAGATAAAAAAACACAAAGAATTATACACAGTTATATATACAGCACCTGTGGATTGCTGTCATTGAGTCACATACCGTTCCAAACACTATGACTTTTAAATGAAATCCAAACACTTTGTAAAGTGTTCTTTGCTTTTCTCCTCCATTATTAGAATACTCAGCAAATCTGAGAAGACAGTTGAGATCTTGAGCATAACAAATACTTTTATACATTTTCATTTATTATTTAAGGGCTCTCAGAAAAAAAGAGCACTTGATAAGTGTACCTGAAGTTAAATCCAGTTGTGTTGCTGCCCAGAGTAATAAAGTCGTATTTAGGATTGCAATATGAGTCTTCTTTATCAAGGTCACATGACCAATCAATCAAAATCGCAAATGAACCGCCCTGACATTAGATGAAATTGTTAGATTCAGCATAATAAGCACATAATGTCATAACATTAAACCCACTTTCAGTTCTCACCTTCATGGCGGTTTCTTGAAAGCTACATCCAGTTTTGTTTATAATATCTCCCAGACGAAATATAGGACAGTACGGGTGAGCAATTTCATCGTACAAGCAGGTTTGGAAATATGTTCGACTTTCGTTTGGTTTGACATTTGATCTGAGAAGAAGAAGAAAAAAAACATTTGAAATAATTGAGTGTTGATAGTCTTTTATTCAGTAAATAGTTTTGACATAGAAATAGACAGGGTGCTCATCATTATTAATGAACTCATTATTAATGAATGCATCAGTGAGAGTCTTACTTTGAGAAGTCGAAATTAGAAAATCTGATGAAGTTCTTTATGTACACGGTAAAGTTTTCAGCTTGTCTCACCACATTGGCTTCACTTAAAAAAAACACAAAAAAAAAAAAAACACTGGGGTGTCAGTGTAACTATTGAAAAAAAAATACACTGCCACTTTTTTGCAACATGGAAGTATAAGCTATTTTCTATGAATGTGAAGGGCACTGAGAATAAGTGGAGTAAGCATAAACTATTTGCGCTACAAATTGTGTTAATAATTACGACGATACATTAAAATAATATGGTAAGAAATACCAGTTTGCAATGTAAAGCAACATAACAAGCTGTTTTGTACAGAAATAAATGGAAAAGGATGACACTGGGAGAGGATGAAGATTGACGATTGACAAATGACCGTGGCCTTAAGTTAAAAATAAAAGGGTACTTTGAGTAGAAAAGACTTCATAGCACTGTCTGGTTCAAGATGGGATTTTAAAAGAGTGATAGAAAATATTCTTACTCCGGCTCCTGATCTTTTTCAGGGGGACACCAGCCACGTATTTCACAAATGCCATCAGAATGCTCAGCAGTTTTCAAGCAAACGCCAGTCTTAATTCCTAGGGAGAATGAAGCACTTTAGTAGGTTTTGGCATTAAAAAAATAGGGGCACATATTTATTTGTCTGCGTAGCTTTAGTATCAAGCAGTTTAAAGTTATACCATGTCCAGCCCTAACAGCCTCTTCCGCAACACAGTCTTCGTTCTTAGTGCAAATGGCATCGGGTAATAAATTCTAAAAGAAGATAAATAGCCTCCTGTTAGCAATGAATAGATTTAGACCTACCGAACATGTGAACTTATTTTTGTGAGGAGCTTAGTTTTCCAAAGGTCAAAGCTACGTTCAGACTGTCAATCCAAAGTTAATTTGTGTGCATTTCCAATTGAAATCCGATCAGATTTAGCTAGTGTGAACGCCCAAAAATCACATGAAATGTGATTTGTACAAATCCGTTTTTCCAGCTACATTCAAATGTGATTTGAAATCCTATGGAAATTGCATTTATGGAAATCTGAATCTCACTGTTAACTACGCACAATGTTTGAAGCATAAATATGTTGCTGGTCACGTAATTCGTGCTGCTGCGACCTGCTAGCAACCCCATTAATGTTAGACACAGTATATGACAGATTATTTTAGCATGTGTATTTACCATAGAATACAGTGCAAATAGTTAAGTCTCTTTTGATAAAAGGGAAGTGGAAATATAAATCAATAATAGGCTGAACTGTACCATAACAATGTCTGTAACATTAGATGACCGTAGATGACTTAACTGTTGCATAGAGTCACGGATAACGCAGTTTGTATACAGTATAAAAATCATTATGTCTAAAGTTCCCATAAAACATCAACACCCAACAACCCAATGGGAATATATCCTTGTTGTGTAAAATATCTAGGGTTGCCAACCGTTCCGTATAATACAGAATCGTTCCGTATCTGACACATAAAAGTCTTGTTCCACCTTGAACTCATACGGAATGCACTTTGTTCCATATTTTTGAGAATCAATTCAGTGCAAATCCATGACAGACACATAGTTTCTAATATATATGTCAGACAGACTATGAATGAAGACCTGCTATAATGGAAAATTTGTGGACCTGGCACCCCCTTGGCGGGCTCTGACGTATAATGTTGTAGAGTTGTCTCAGTGGTCGCACATCAGAGGCGCCCGCGCAATTAGACGTGCTACTCCTGTTGGTGTACTGTTTTTCAGATATAGTAGGGAAGAATTCGATTTTGGATGCAGTGACAGTGTGGACATCAATAATTTTAGGTCAGATTACAATCGAATAAACAAATAATCGGATTTGGACTGACAGGGTAAACAAGGTTCTAAGTGTTGGGGATTTTCTGTAGCTCATTATGTGGATTTTACATTTACGCCAATGTGGCGACAAACAAGTGACTGGCTTTGTGAGTGAGTAATGAAACTCCCCATTATGTTATTCAAGGACCAAATTACCATTTTATCTCCGAATAAATGCACCGAATTAAATACAATTCTTACTGTTGCATCAAAAGCAGCTTGTTGTGGCATAAAGATGCTGACTAAAATTACTTAAGATGTCAAAAATAGACTGGCAAAAAATTACAGTCAGTTTGTGGGTTCAGAATAACAACACAATTGCGATGGAAAAGAGGGTTCAACTGTATTCTGGAAATAAAATGTCCTTTTAACCCAAAATGCATGTGTAAATGGCACTTTAGATGGATAACATAAGAAATGGTGACATTGAAATTATTACCGCCAAACCAGTAAGCCTATAGAGAGCCTAAGTCCCGCCCCTTCGCTCCTGGCTCATGGGACCTTATTTCGGAAAAAATATGAATGGTAGTCAATGGCGAGAGACAACTTATCTTTTTATTCCGTCTGAACTGTGCCCTCAATTACACATATGATGTTTGTCAATTTAAAAGATGATTCTCAAAGTCAAAAACGTCGCAGTTTGTCATACAACAGAAGAGTAACATTTAGTTTTATGTGAAAATCGCTCTGTGAACTACATCTCCCGGGAAGCGAAACGAGATCCGCTGCTCGTGTGTGTGCAGTCTGGTACAAAACACTCAGGTAGGACGGCGTAACGTTACGATTATAACGTAAGGCTGTAGAAACAATGACAGACAGCCTCAGTAAAGTTAGCTTCATTCATTGAGAGAAAATGTGCGCCTTTGGGGTTTGTAGTCTTTGTAATTACGTATTTTCACAGTCTTATAGCTCAATGGTTTTACATCAAACTGCGACTTTCTTTACTTTAAAATGTATCTTTTAAATTAACAAACATATGTGTAATTCAGGGCACAATTCAAGCCAGATCAAAATATTAGTTGTCTCTTGCCATTGACTACCATTCAATATTTTTCCGAAGTAAGGTCCCATGGTAGTCGACCGGAAGGGGAGGGACTTGGGCTCTCTATAAAATCAATACAGTGTGGTTTAAGAGAAGGAGCTAAAAAGCACTTTACTAACCATATCGGCATACATCCGTTGATAAAAGATAACCAAAGTGCTTTTACACTGTTAATGGCCTGAATGGAAAATGTAAATCTGAGGTAGCAAGGAGGGCTTGATAGCCATTTGTAATCAGCTACTGATGTTACTAATTAGCTTAACAGAGTAAAGGCACATGATTGCATCGAATAGCTATTGTACATCCACCCCTGAATAGCTAACATGTCACGGTAAAAAAAGAATAAAACCAAACCCGAATGTCTTTTAGGGAACAGCTGATGTGTTAAAAGTGTTGTTGAAAGTGCAGATGTGTCAAAGTCTGTTGCCCTAGTAATGTTTCCCCTTACGTTAGACAGTCAAGAAACGGGAAACAGACTTTGTGAAGAAAACTGACAGTTAAAATTAGTTTTACCTCTGAACAGTTGCTAATTTTTTGGTTTGGCGTCTCGATGAAATTGGTTATTATAAACAGAAAATCCTCACCCTGGAAACAAAATTAACCACAATATTACAAGGGCTTAATTAAATGAATGAAACAGAACAGTCATCATATAACGGACATAGAACTAATAAGAACTTTTTCAGACGGTGTGTTTTGACTGACCTGTTTTGGGTAAACATAGTCCTCTGGTCCCCATAATTCAGAAGCTGTTGTGTTGACGCGTGCAACTCCTTTAACTTTAGTTAACACAGAACTCTCGACAGTATCATCTTTTGCCTGGTATTGTTTCTTTTCAATAAGTACCCACCTGTGGAGCAAAAAACATGTTTAAAATTTGCCTCTCATACCAGTAAAACTCAAATAAGAGGAACAGAGAGAGAAAATCTTTTTTTCTATTGCTGGCATCATCACATAAAATGCTTTTGTTTTTACCCCAAGCAAAACTAAGGTTTTGTTAGGGTTAGACTATATTAAGTAAGTACTGCATAACTCTTACCCAATGAGATATCCAATGACGGAGAGTTGAAAGATTCTGTAAAAGAGTCCCACTTTCTTATTCTGCGTGGCCACATATTTGACTGTTGTATAATCAAGGAAAAATAGTGGACGTAGGATGTTCCACCGAACCATTCCTGCTCCTGCTGTTGGATAATGATGAAATGCTGCTCACACACGCCCTGCATCCTTAGAGCCACATTGTCATGTGCATCACGTCATTTTGCAATTTAAATGTCATCTTCTCCATTATCCACTCCTACATTTATTTTCTTGTTTATTATGTAAATTCAAAACCCCATGTTCATTAAACTTGCCCTGAAAAAATGTGCCGCTTTAGCAGATTTAACAAAATTATTTATTTCAAATAGAAATTTGTTGTAGTGTATATTAGTAACAATATACTTTTCAAAAGTTTGGGGTCAGTAGTTGTTTTTGTTTTTTTCTTGAAAGAAATTAATACATTTATTCAGCAAGGATGTGTTAAACTGATGAAAAGTGATAGTAAATATGTATTTTGTTAGAAAAGATTTCTATTTTGAATAAATTCTGTTTTTTAACTATTTATTCGTCAACGAATGATGAATAAAGTATCCAAAAAGTATCCAGTTTCTAAAAAAATAAAACAACACAACTATCTCCAATATTGATTATAATTGAGTATCAAATCAGCATATATGAATAATTTCTGAAGGATCTCACTGAAGACTGAGGTATGATCCTTTTTAGAAAGAAATGGTATCTCTGAGAATTTCTAATCAGGATTTAGACCGTACCAGACGACCAGTACTGAGACAGCTCTCATTAGAGCCACAAATGTTTTGCTCTTGTCTGATTGTTGTATCTCTCTATTAGTGTTCCTCGATCTTAGTGGTGCATTTGATACCATCGACCACAACATTATTTTAAATGGACTCGAAAATGGAAAGTGGAAATGCATTAGCATGGTTTAAATCATACTTATTGTCAGTTTGTAGCAGTAAATGAAGATATGTCTTATCGATACCACAAGGCTCAGTAGGACCGTCTCTGTACATGCTAACTGGATGACTATAGCAACTTCCTACTACTTAATTCTGAAAAACAGAGATTCTAATTATTGGACAAAAAACTTCCTCATGTAATAATCCAGAATACTGTCTAACTCTTGATGGCTGCTCCGTCAAGTCTTTGTCATTGGTTAGTAACCTGGGTGTGCTCTTTGATACCAACATTTTATTTGAAAGTCACGTGTCTAGCATCTGTAAAACTGCATTTTTTCATCTTAAAAATATATCTAAATTGTGTCATATGCTCTCAATGAAAAATGCAGAAAAATTGGTTCATAACATCAGGGCTAGATTAGTGTACCTGTTAATGCTATTATGGGTGGTTGCCCTGTTAAAAATATAAAACATTTTTACTGCATTTTTGATCAAATAAATGCAGGATTGATGAGCATAGGAGACATCTTTCAAAAACGTTTAAAATAGTGATGTTTCTAAACTTTTGACCGTGTGTGTGTGTGTGTGTGTGTCTGTTTGTGGCCAGGTACACTCTATGGGTAAATTGTTTGGTCCCGATGAGGAAAACAGCTTACTGTAGGCTATTTCTGACTGTGTGTGTATTTTACATCTGTTTTATCTTAATATGTAGTAGATTACATACATTTAACAATTAGAAGCTTTACATTTACCCTTAAATGGAGAAAGACTTTTATTTTAAAATATTCGACTCTTATTATAGCAAAAGCGCGTTGCGTCATACTTCACACTCTATGGTCGATGTTATCGGAAGTTTTACACACTCATCTCAATCTAGGCACAGATTGGTCAGCTTTCTGCAACCATTGAAACACTAAATAACAGTAAATAAATCATGACTAAATACGAGGAGGTTGCTGTTCATGGCTACGAAGAATTTTCTAAAGCTGTGTCTGAAAGAAAAGGAAAAGAGATATTCGCTTACTTCTCTGGAGATAAAGATGGCCAGGGCAAGAGCTGGTGTCCGGACTGTGTGAAAGGTGAATTAACAATTTTCAGTAATTGTGCTGTTTTTCTTTTATTCACATCTAAAACGGTCTTTTCCCCCTCTGCAGCAGAGCCAGTGGTCAGAGGAGAGCTGTCTCATCTGCCCGAGGGATCTGTCTTCATTTACTGCCAAGTAGGAGATAGACCATAGTAAGTATACATTTTGCCAATTAGATTGGTTATATAAACATATAAACAGGAATCAGTCATGTATGTAGCTGCATGTTGCTTTTATTCAGATATTGCATTATTCTGCCCATGTATAATTGCTGTCATATGTCTGTGTTTATTGGACTATGCACTTTGACAACAGTGCACAATGCATAGACAGAATCCAATAAAAGATAGTGCTTAGATTTGTTTTTTGCCTACACCTACTACATTCACTGTTGTTCTTGCTAGCTGGAAGGACCCAAATAATGACTTTAAGAAGACCCTAAAGCTGACTGGAGTACCCACACTACTGCGATATGGAACGGTAAATATCAGTAAATTTTTTGACCAGTGTATTTGACTGCTTTAAAATATATGCTTCTTGCCAATGTAGACATAACAGTCCATAGTGAAATCTAGTTATAAAATAAATAATTGATAAATGTATCCATATATAATGTGTTTTTTTCTTTTTCAGCCCCAGAAGCTGGTTGAAGAAGAGTGTTTTAAAGTTGACCTCGTTCGAATGATGTTCACGGAGGATTAACGTCCTATTGCATATAATGCTGGATTGCATCCACCTTTTTAAATATGATTTACACGGTTTATCCATTGTTGGTTTTGTCATTTGTAATCTGTGCTCTTGCTCTGGAATGTTAAAGGCAAACAAATTGTGGCCCTGGTATTATGTTGTGAGTTTGTGCTGTGGTGATTGTACATGTTTTGAAAGCGCTGCTCGCATTAAAACTGTTTGTATCGAAGTAATCTTTGCATAATCAGACATTTCAGATTTACTTTCGATTGATTTTCAAAAAAAAAAAAAAGAGGACTTTGACAGATAGCTTCAAGTTAAGACAGAGGAATTGAAACAGTTACAATTTCAGTAAACATTCATAATGAAAATCGTCTTATAATCCGTACCTAGAAGATCATGCTTGTTTGTAATCAATAAAATGTTTAGAAAAATGCATCTTCATTTCTTGTACTCATTTTCAAAGGGTTTTGCAAGAGTAATTGTGGGGGTTTAATGCAGTTCAAATAATGTGATAGGAAATGAATGTGCACTAGCCAGTGGAGGGGTTTTGTTTTTGTTCCTGACTTGAGGACTAATATAAAGTTGTATGGTTGTTGTGTTTATTACACAGAATCCGTTTTAAATGTAAGTGTTCACCATATTAGGTCAGAGTATTCTGCTAAAAGGGGTGTTTAGTACTGTTCTGTTTTTATTTATTTTTTTGTCAAATGAACATGGGATGCATGAGGTTAATTATTGAGACTCTGTGGCATTACTTTTATGCTATAGTCAAAGGGTGTAAAAGTCAAGTCACATTTATTTATATAATGCTTTTTACAATACAGATTGTTTCAAAGCTGCTTTACAGAGATAACAGGAAAATAATGCACAAAAGTTTGTATCCAGATGAAAATAGGTCCGAAGTCATCAGAATATTATCGAGTTCCATCTGGTTTAAGTTCGGAGTCATCACTCCAGGATGGATGTTTTGTTGAGGCTAAGTGCATGAAAGTCTAGTTGACACAATCTCTGCTGACACTTCAGGAATGCGTTGTGGTCGTGTCTAGGTGCAGGTCCTCCATCTGGTCTGGAAACGGTCCGGATCTGGCCGATTACAATAAACCTCGGAATAAGCAGAAAGACTAACATTAGCATAAATGCCATTCTTCTTATGATGTAACAAGTACAAATTGTCATATCAGCTATACATTTCCGTTAATTAATAAAGAGATAAAGGCTATCATCGGCATAACAGTGAAAACTAATCCTATGCATCTTAATGATATTTCCAAAGGGTAGCATGTACAGAGTGAACAGCAACGGTCCTAGTAATGAGCCTTGAGGTGAACTTGTGATCGATAAGATATTTCTTCATTTGCTGCAACAAACTGATAAACTTATCCTACATAGTAAGTATGATTTAAAACATGCTAATTGATTTCCACTTATGCCAATATATTTTTTGAGGCTTTCAAAAGAAAGGATTGTTGTGGTCGATGGTATCAAATGCAGCACTAAGATCACGTAACAACAAAAGAGAGATAAAACCACGACTGGATGATAAGAGCAAATCATTTGATAGGCAATATTAGACAATATAGTTTACATAAAAACACACTTGAGTATGCAAGCTACGGTCTAATTACTCCAATACACAGGGCAACTCTTTTTTTTGAGAAATGTTGCTTGGGCACTTTCCCATTGAGAATGGGCCACAAATCTTGATACTTTGGATCGGTTGTGGGCCTTGTGTCTCACCATTGTCGGCAACATTGCCCAAAAAAGTTGCCCTGTGTATGAATCTCTCCATACATGCATCCATACTAGAGAGAAAATTTAGGTATCATTCTATGCAGAGATATAGATATATTGTGTGATGATGGTTTTCTGTTTGACGTCTTTATTATTTTCTGTTTGCACTCTTTGGGCAAAGGATGCAATTGCACCATCTCGCCACTAGATGTCGAGAAAGTCTCACAGTGGGAGTCGGCGCTGTTGCTGAGGGACGGTCTATAACGAGAGCGCGCATTCCTTAACAGCGCTCACTGTGGAGACACACACGACGGCCGCTGTCTCTCGAACCCGTGCGGCGACTCCAGGACAGCCAAACGGCACCAGGGCCTGCGGAGATTCATCAAGCACTTTGGGTTTTATTTCGAATCACCTGAACAAGCAAACGAAACCTAAAGCAGTCCGCTTCGAGAGCTCAGCAGCGATGTCGGAGTTTCTGGTGAATCTGCTCGGAGAGCGGCTCGTCAACGGGGAGAAAGCCGAGGTGGATGTTCATGCGCTGGGCAGTAAGCTGTCTCTGCTCGGGCTCTACTTCGGCTGCAGTTTAAACGGTCCTTGCAAGCAGTTCAACGCGAGTCTGTGCGAGTTTTATAGCAAGTTTAAGAAATCCTCAGAGCACAAGGACAAATTAGAAATCGTCTTCATCTCATCGGATCAGGACCAGAAACAGTGGCAGGACTTCTTGCAGGAGATGCAATGGCCGGCGTTGCCTTTTAAAGACAGACACAAAAAGGTAAGGTGATTTAACAGATGACATATAAGATTGGAAATGTGTTAAGTCAATGTAAATGTCTTTTTTTTAAATGACGAAGAGACGAACATTGTGTGTATGCTCAGTGTGTGTGCAGGTGTAAGGACAAAAGAAGTCGTTTGACCATTTATAATGATAATTTTCAGAGGATAACTGATCAGGTTAATCACTAAATTCTTCTTAATGCTAGGGAACCAATTAAAACATCTTTTTTAGCATTATAAAACTCTAAAACTCAGCAAACAGATTTTTGGAACATCTTTAAAGGTAGCGTAAATATTTGTGTAAATTGTGTAAATATTTTTTTTTTATTCTTCATATCTTTCTAAATTTAAATCTAAATGTTTTTATTCAGTTGTTCTTGTAGCAAAATAGACTTGGCTTGTGTGGATAGAAAATGGAATAAAGCCTGTTATATTTTCGTTATAAGATACACAATGAAAACCAGCCACACTTCATTTTAATTACATGACTCCTATCTAACAGTAGCCTATATGAATTAACTGTAATCTGAGAGAATAATGAGGCTTTTGTTGTAGGCAGGTGTCTTTTTATTTAAGCTGGAGGCTTGATGCTGCTGGGTGTTGTAAAGGTGAAAACACGTCCTTTACAAACCACAATAAACACATACCTAAACCACCCTGGCCTAAACCATTACTCTCATATGAGAGACTCATATTTGCTGTCATTTACCTACCTACACAATCAAAAAATGCTGTCTAGTTAGGTCACTTGGTAGTTTCTGAGACACAGTGTGTTAAAAAGTGCTTTTCAGGAAAATGCCATTCATCACAAAAATGAGTCATCATACATTACCGATTAACACTTTAAACTATTACATAATTATTATAGAGATAATTAGTTGCTAAATGCATCTTTACAAGGTGAATATATGTTTTTTATTATTATTTGGTGTTGACTGTGTGCTCAAGTTGTGCAATAACACATAAATCATTATAATGTGTCTAAATGATTTATCTGTCCTTTTAAAGAAAGGCTTTAGAAATTAACTCTTTTTTTCTCTCTAAACTAACTTGGTTTTAAAGTATTTCATTATTGAAAGCACATTTCCTGTTCAGATTTTTACCAGGTCTGTTTTATGTAATTTATTAGAACAAATCTGGAAATTATTACTGCGTCTCAGAACACTTTTAATTGAGTTATCCTCTTGCCTCTATAAATGAGATCTTGCGGTTGTAAATATTTCAGGTTGGCAGCTCGGGTGTACCAGGGATGAGAAATAACCTTTATAAAATCTGAATTACCAACAGAAAAAAAAATGAATTCATTTATCATGATTACCATTCTAAACACAGACTCGGCGTTGCATAAATCGCATTGTAAATTCTGTTGTGTGTCATTGTGGGTTTTTTTTCCCCCCCTGATATGTTTACCACCAAATCATTTGGTTGATACTTTAGCGCATTATTGTGTGTCTTGGGTTTTTGTGTGTTTGTTTTTTCATGGATAATACCATTAGGATCATGCTCAGATTTGCCTGTGTGTGCTGGTATCCATTTTGGTCCACTGCACCAGCTCCACCTCCTGCAGCATGCCGTGGCACGTCTCATTGATGAGCAAATGATGTTCATTTAATTGCACATACTGGTTTACAGTGGCATCAGTGGCAGCCATATAAATATTTCAGATAAAATCTGCCACCATGCTAAACGCTGATTGTATTGCATGCAGTGTTTTGGTAATGCAGATTGACAAATGCTGTGCGTGTACATGTGTGGTGAAAAGAGAATGTTGTTTTATGATTATTATTGTTTTATGATGAATGTTGTTTATGTTTTATATTTTATGATTCAGCTTTGATTTGGTTGGTTGTGTTGTGAAAGATTATTTTTCAACGATTTTGCACAATGTATCTAGTAGATACATTATTTGTCATAGGTCAAGACTACTTTTGAATTGTTTCTATTATTATTATTATTTAAAAAAAAATTAACATGGTTTTGCACAATATCATGCATCATACTCCAGAAGAATAGGATGGGGGATTTTCTTAGGTTTTGGATCTTGGCTTTTTAGGTTGTTTGGTGTTTAATAGAATGTTTTCCCATGTATTTTAAGATTACAAATATAATTTACATCCAATTATTTACAGAAATTTCTGCTCTAACACGCATAGCCTATAGTTTCATGCCTTTTCTTTGTCAGTATTGGTTTTCTCCCTCAATTTACATAGTGCATTAGCTCTTCTGTGTGAAAATGTATAATATTCTTGTCTAAAATT